>JXCR01138841.1:32005-46759 GCA_002079205.1 Phalaenopsis hybrid cultivar | reverse complement strand
TTTTCTATTTAAAGTAAAGGAAATTGTATTTTTGAAGTATTAAGAATCTTAGAGTTTCATGTTAGAAAAATGAATGAGACATTTTGAAAAATATTCAAAGCTAGTATAAATTTATAAAGTGATGGAAGGTAAGAAGTTTTAATTTTAAGAAGAGGATAGTGAAGTTTAAAACTATTAAAGGCTATCCAGGTATAATAATCGTCACATGAAGAAGAAAATAAAAGAAAGGATTGGAAAAGAACCTAAAGAAAAGAAAAGAAAAAGAATATAAAAGAAAAAGAAAAAGGAAAAGGAAAGAAAAGAAACACTAGAAACTGGCGCTAGAGGCTCCATTTTACAGAGAAGCAGCGCCAGAGGTACCAACTTGGCGCCAGAAGTGCCAAAATTCATAGAACATCGTGGACTATATTAGGCTGTTGCTACAAGCTCCAGATTGGTGCTAGAAGTGTCAGAGACAAGTTAAGATGGAGTAAGTCGGTTTGTGACTATTTTTTAGCGGATTTTGAAGGCTCAAAACATTTCAAACGTTCCATGGAGTGGTTCAATGCATCTAGACACTTTGGAAGGCTTATTAATGAAGAGATGTATCTATTGGATGAAGGGACTTATCTCATGGTGCAAAAAGGTGTAACTTTTGGGGGAAAAAAAGGATGGAAATTTTAATTCCTTTTGGGCCCTAATTAAAAAGGAGAGGAGTCTAGAGAAGAAAGTTGGGCGTAAGATAGAGAGAAATGTTTTAGCATGAGAAAGAAGGGAAGATTTTCTTCTAGGGTTTTAAGAGGAGAGGGAAGGTGAGAAATTTCTTCTTCATCATACTTCTAAGAGAGAATTGAGTGTGATTGTAAAGAGAAAAAGTTCTTGTTGACTTTACTTTTGGTTGAGGTCTAGCTTTCTCCTCTTTAGTAGCCTAGGGTCTAGCCATAAGACTTTCCTGTTGACTATTTCTAGATGATTAGAAAAGGAACCCTCACCATTAGAAATTCTAAACTCTTTTTTGCTCAACTTAAAGTTCCTCGTATTGGATCTAACCTCAAACACTTAGTAGGTGGGGTCAATATGGGGGAGAACAAGGGGCATCCCCATAGGACTACTTGGCCTTAGGTTTGACCCTAGGTGTTGGTCTGGAGCTAGTTCACTCACTTGCACACCACATCCCACTCACAAACCTAAACCCAAAATTTTTGACCTTGATCCCATGATATTTTGGGAGACTCATGTAGATGGTCCCCTAGACTCACTAGCTCTCGGCTAAGGTCTAGCCCAGACCAGTACATGGAGGACCCAAAGTAGATGATTCCATTGGTCCATAGCTCAAATAGGGTGGTTGGCACCTCACTTTCACCAAAATATCAAACTTAGCATTTTGCCCCCAAATTTAACCAATTTACCCAAAACACCCCTAAACCTTAAATTTGACCAAAATTCCCATAACTACCCAAACTACTCAAACTTGTCCAAAAATTAACTCAAACTATTTGAAACTACCCAAATTGCCCAAAACTTCCCAAATTTACAAAAATTGCTAAAATACACCTAAATTTGCTAAACTTACAAAAATATCCTTGGTGGCTCAAACTTTACCAAATCCATCAAAATCATCTTAAATGTCCCCATAACTAATTTTGGACCCTTCAATTGAACCCAATTTGACCAACTTTGACAAACACACCCAAATTGCCTTTAAAGGCCCAACTATCCCAATTCACCCCAGATGTTCACCAATTTGATCCCAATCTTCTCTAATTTCAATTTTGAATTCAAATTAATCATGATAAAACTCAATTGAAATCAAATCCAAGATCAATTGACCCACATTTAAGTCCAATTTCAACCCAAATCAAACAGCCCCAATTTGGCCTAAAACCAAAATCCCACTTAATTGAACCCCATGCATCATAAACTCTTTTAAACAAATCAACACACTAAATTGAACCCTCAATTAGCCTTATTCAAGTTCAATTTCACTCAATTTTAACCTAAATCTAAAATCCCCCAATTTGCCTCAATTTAGCCATGTGCCCAAATTCCACCAAATTGAATGCCCTAACCCCAAAATTGACACCTAATTAATGTTGAAAACTCTTCATTACATCCCCTTAGACCATTTTGAACCATCAATTTGGACTTAACCCAGCTCTAGCTTAACCTAAGCCCAAGTCTAACCCAACATCCTTAAATTGACCAAATGCGCAAAATTCCTTCGAATTGACCCACCAAATCAACTCAAAATTACTTCAAAATTTTTCTAAACATTTTTGACAATCATCCAAAACAAATTGCTAAATTAATTGAGTCTAATGTCATGACTATCCCAATCCAAACCAAACTTCAAGCCAATTTATCCCAAATTGAACCCATGCACCAAAATTGACTAAGTCATGCCTAAGTGACCACATTAATGACACCATAGCCACCAAATAGATCCTAGTGACCAGGCTAGACCCACCTAGCCCACCCTAGATGAGCTATGGATCAAAGGTTCATTGATTTCAGTGTTTTACCCATTTTTGGCCTAAAATTCAAATATCTTCTCCATCATGCCATACCATTAGGGTCTAACCATCATTAACTACCACCTGACCTCCCTAGGCCAAGAAGTGACTAAACCCTGGCCAGCCACCGCCTCAACTATCGGAAACAACCATCCCAAGGGAGCCCTAAATGTCCAAAACTCAAAATTTAACCTCCCTAACTTGGCTCACTCCAATTGGATGCTTGGGCCTTTCTTCCCTCCACCTTAGCATGCTTTAGCACCCAACTCTCAGCCCTGAACTCCATCAGGCAGCCATGGCATCAAATTGTCCTCTCTATGGCCAAAGAGGAGAGAGCGTGAAACCCTGGGGAAACTCTGCCAAAATCTTACTAGAGCTTCTTTAAACCTTCATAAGTGTAATCCCCCTGCTCTCATCCACCCATAGCCATTCTACAGAGCCAATTTACTCATTAAAATTTGCCCCAAAATAATGACAGATTTCTCCACAGCTCCATAGTGAACCAAACTTTAACTAATTGTGCACACACCATCCCTTAAGTGAGAGAAGTTGATTCCCCACAAAAGCCCCATCACAGAGGGCCTCTAGCATAACTCTAGACCAACACCAGAAATTGGGCTTGATCAAAATTATACCTAGACAATTCACCAAGGCCTAGGACTTCATCTGGAGGTTCGTTCGACCCAGTTGAGGCCTCCCCTCTTAGACAAAGGTATTGAACCTTAAACCTAAATCGAGCTTAAATCTATTCTCTATATGTATTTTCTGTAATTCATACCGTATAAGCCATATAGATAAGCTCATTTTGAGTACATGAAAGTTTAGGAACAAACTCCATGTGATTTGGTTGAGTCTAAACAAAGATCTTAAGGTTTTAGTGTGAATGGTTCTCGGGTTAGGTCACTTGGGGACGATGAACGGATTTCGTCTAATCGCACGTGTATTAGATGGACGGAGGAGATAAAACTGGACGAGCCCTTGGATCAAAAAGGTGTGTCGCATGGTAGATGAGGTGGCTGGCGGAATCAAATGGCGGAGCGCCGCATGGTCTTTCGGAGTTGTCTATGATCCAGTTAGTGTCACGCGTTTAAATAAAAAAATCTGGAGTTATTTTATTTATTTAAATACCAGAACTTTAAAAATCCATATCTTTCTCAAGAAAAATTATAAAAAAAAAATACCCTCTAACTTAGTGAACAGAGGAGAATAATGTGGACTAAAAATAAAAATGATTTGAAGAATCTCTAATTTTTAATGAATTAAATACTTTTGGAGTATTTTAATTCATTATGATCAAACATTGCTCACCATGGCTTGAAATTTTGAGGGTTCATTCCTTATAACAAAGGTTATGTCCACTGATTTTTCTAAGGTTAGAGGTCATCTGTGTGTCTCTAACCCTAGTTTTCAAGCTAAGATGACTATTTTGGCTTATTTTAATTATAGAAATTAAAATATCACGTGGAAAATTATGGAAAGAATTTCAATAGGTTTTCTATGGTCAGAGAAGCTTAAGAAAAATATCATGATGACTTGAATAATTTTGTAAATTTCTATATTTGCTTAAGTGTATATATCTTGTAGTAATTTATGTAAATTAAAAGTAATATAAAATTAACAAAATCAATTCCAAATTGTGTATAAAAATCATGTTTACCCACTCTAAAAATTTAAAAATTATTTGGCTAAGCTGGGGCATTAAAGTTGGTTTTCTAAGAAACCATGTGTTTTTGTATACAAATAATTATATTAAATTAAATACACTTAGCAAAATTATGAAAAGTGGGTTTCTTAGTTCCTTGTTATCAGAAGCACTTATGAAAAATAAAAGTTATTTTTGATAAAGTACTTGATTTTTGAGCTATATTTCAAATTAAAAATAATTAAAATAGTTAAAATTTTCAAAAAATACAAAAATACTTCAAAATATGCCTAATTATTCCTTGATCACTTAGACCTAAGGGGACCTCTAGTAAATTTTTCATGAATAAAAACTTTATTTTGAGTAGTTAAGAAAAATCAACTTTAAAAATGCTACCTTTTAAATTTAAATAATTATTTAAATTAAATTAAAATTTTGAAAAACTCATATTTTCTCCTCTGATGTCTTAATTGACCCATGGGTAGGACATCCTAAATTCTGAAAGTCATTTGAATTTTGATTAATGAGTTATGAGGTGAAGAGCCCCAAAGGTAAAAGGGTAACTTTAGGTTTTGGTTCCTTAATTAAATTTAGGATTAATTGAAGAGAAAATGGGTAATTTTGATTCTAATGAACATGTTTGGATGATTGAAATACAATGGGATTAAAAGGTAGGAACTCACTTGCCACATTAATAATAAAATTATAAGTTTCTTAATTATCATGACTTGAAAGTCAATCAAAATTAAATGATTCTTAAGTGATGGGTTCAAGTTATCAAGATAATATTTCATTAATTTTAAGCTCATAATTGATGACAATGCGATCTTTCAATAAGAATGCATGTCATTTAAATCAAAATTCTTTTAAGTTACCATTTCACCTATTATGATTGTTCAGGGCTTGGTAGTGACCTAGGCTTGACATTTAACTCATTTGATTAGATTTAGAAGATAACATGATTTATGATTAACACCTATTTACACTGCAATCCCAATTTTAACTTTAGGAACCAAAACCTTACTTAAAATTTTCCTTAGCGCACCCACCCATATAACACTTAAATGAACATCATTTGATTAATGGAGCGTCCTAGCCTTGGGATAAATAAAACATCAAGTTTCCTTGAGGAATGAGAAAACCTTAGCTTAACCTCGGATGATTAATAAAACAATATGATAAGTTCAAAATGAACTCAAAATATTTCAAAAAACCTTCAAAGTGGTTCAAGGTCATGCTCAGAGCACTTTGAAATCTCTTGAATATTCTGAAGGGCAAATTAAACTTGCTATATTTTTCTCTAAACTCATCTACTAAGATCTTCCGAGACTCATTAAAGTCATAACTTATTGTTTGGTAGCTATACCTTCATCTACTCTTGCAATTTGAATTCTTGCAAAAATTATATACATATTGCCAAAGCTAACCTTTCAGGTGCAGGAGCGAGAAGAGTTGACAGGTACGCTTTTAGGTTATTGCATTTATTTTTTTGTACCTCTTATTTCTTGTTTGCATGCTTAAATTCACCTTGCATGTCAAAACAAAAACTAAATAAAAATTAAATAAGATAAAATTCAATGCTATAACTTTTAAAATATAAGACAACTAAAAATTTAATTACAAATAAAACAAAACAAAATTGCAACTAAATTAAAATGTGTTTATCAGATAATCAGGAATCCCTCAGAAGAGGTAACCTACAGTTTCTAATGAGATTTCCCACGGTCTAAATGAAAGTATGGCACTCATTAGTTGAGTTTAGTAAATTCATTTGGACTAAGTGAGTCCAAGAGAAAATAGTGGTGCCAAAACGAGGGAACCATTGGATCCTAACTGGTGTTAATCAACTTTAACATCCCCCATAATATTTAAATAACCATGACCTTAGGAAACATTTGATTTAAAATCATGACATGACATATTAGAAAACCTAAACTTGTCAAGACGAGGAGCTCGGAGCTAGCATTATGGGCAGCAGACCATCTTCAACAGAAAAACATATCTACATCAGCTAAACTTTTTTTTTTAGAATTAAACAATAAGACATGGGATTTTGAGGTTGTCCCCCTAATGTGACATAAATCCTCAACTTTATCTTTAGGCCTTTGTATGACTCTGCTATGCAATTTAAGCCCTAACCTGTTTTAGGATTCTGAGGTTGTCGTCCGTCACGACCTAAATCTTCATATCTTTCAGGCTATTTATGTGATTGTTCCACCCAAATGTAAGCCCTAATTAATAAAGTTGGCATGATGAAACATTTAAATATTTCTCCTCTAAATTGAAACCAAACCTTAGGAAAACTTGGGAAGTCACCGAGGTTCTTTTTAGAATCTGTTACATCGCCTAGTTCTTCTTCCTCTAGATTCCAAAATAAATATTCCAAATTTGAGTCATTCCCCTTTCACTCCTCTTTGTTTGATCTCATTAAAAATTCCTATTCCTTTGACCTCTTTGAAGAAATTATTCCCTCATTTTTTATCGAGAGTTTTCTTAGGTAATTTGGTTATCTAAAATATAATTAAGTATAAGGGTTTGCTTTTATAGGGAACTTTTAAGAACCCAGCTTAATATAAACCCTATTTAATTTTTCATATTAAATAAGAGAACTTCTTGGATTATAAAAAAATAATTTTGTAGACCAAACGGATGTCATATATTTCTTAGTTTATTTGATCAAGCCTCACGCTCAAGTCTTGTGTTTATCTTTTGGGATAGATACATAGGTTGAGGTATAGTGTTATTTCATTTGAACTATGAAAGATATAGGATTAATTCAAATTCATAGNATATATATATATATATATATATATATAAGTAAATTGAAATGTCTTTTCGAAGTGAGTGACTGGTTTCTGATTCCGATGACTGATAGCTTCCAACGGGGAACTCCGCAAATTTTTAGAGTCAACAGCTTCTAGCAACTCCATTGGGGAATATTTTCTCTCTCCATTCAAATCAGAGAATGTTGTCTCCATACATCGGTAATGTGTTCATGTCCCTTATGGGCCAGATTACCCTTCTTTCATTGGCATGCTTCAGCCATTTCTTTCTTAGGGAAGTACGATCAACTCTTTCAAACTTCAGGACCATCTGTTCAACCACCTTTGAACAGAAGGGTTCAGGAGGTCATTAGAAATTTAAATATTTGTGTGGGGTCGAACCTCCAATAGGTGTGTTGGTAGAGTATTTTCGTCTGGGTGATATTCATTGTGAAGTTGGTCTCACATTGGGTCCTAAACTTCACTTTCCCTTTCGATTTTGGTTTGCTACTTTGAAAATTAAATTGAATTATGTCGTGTTGTGCTTGCTTTTTAAATCTTCTTTATATAAATAATTAAATTCTCTTGTTTTTAAAATTATTTTTACTAAATTCCAAAATATTTTTCACAAACTAAAATTAAATAAAGACTTGCGCAGTCTATAGATCGACCTATGTTAATTTTTAGTGCTCGCATTAAAATTACAAGGTATTGACCAAATAACTAACCCTAGAGCTTTCTTTTTGAAGCTGCTGCAAAGGCGTTCCCTACGCTCACTTTCTCGTGCAACCTGCTATTAACCTCACTTTTGGTAGAGGTTTAGTTTTCCCTCTTTAGTAGCCTAGGGTCTAGCCATAGGACTTTCCTGTTGACTATTCCTAAAAAACTAGAAAAGGAACCCTCACCATTAGAAACTCGAAACTCTTCCTTGCTCAACTTGAAGTTCCACAAATTGGTCCTAATCTATAGCACTTAGTAGGTGGGGTCAGTATGGAGGATCTCAAGGAGAGTCACCATAGGATTTCTTGACCTTAAGTTTGACCCTGAGCGTTGGTTTGGAGCTAGTTCACTCACTTGCACTCACTATCACCAAGATCCACTCACAACTCTAAACCCAGAATTGTGACTTTGATCCTTTGGTCTTTTGGGAGACTCATGTAGATATTCCCCTAGACCCACTAGCCCTAGGCTAGGGTTTATCTAAGAACAGTGCATAGAGGAAACAAATGGGGATTTTATTGGTCCATAGCTCATATAAGGTGGTTGGTACCCCAATTCCATTAAAATATCCAATTTGGCCTTTTACCCCCAAATCCACCCAAACTTACTAAATGTCCTTGAAATCCTATGACCAAAATTCCCAAATTCATCCAAAAAACCCAAAATTCTTCAAAAACCATTTCAAAATACCCAAATTGCCCAAATCCACCCAAAAATTCCAAAATTACCAAAATACCCTAAAATTTACCAAAATTACAAAAATCCTATTGGCACCTCAAACTTTCCCAAAACATCCAAAATCACTTCAAATGTCTCAAAAACCAATTTGGACCCTTCAATTGAATCCAATTTGACCAATTTGACCATTTTGACAAAAACCCCCAAATTACCTTTAAAGGCTCAATTTCCCCAAATTCATCCCAAATGTCCATCAATTTGGCCCCAATTCCCCTCAAATTCAATCCTAAACTCAAATTAAACTTTCATATGATTAATCCAAAAAAATACAAGCCTAATTGACCCATGATTTGAGCTCAATTTTGAACCAAATAAAAAACCCTAATTTTGATCTATGACTTGATATCACCTAATTGAACCATATGATCCATTAAATTGCCTCAATTTGAATCCTAATCTTTTCATAACAATCCTACACATGAAATTGGACCTTCAATTGGCCTTTGCCAAGCCTAAATTTCACGTAATTTCAACCCACATTCAAAATCCCCAAATTTGCCCCAAATTGGCTATGTCTCCATATCCCACCAAATTGAAAGCCTTAAATAAAAAATTTACACTCCATTCCTTCATGAAAAATCTTCATAACATTTTACTTGATCATTTTGACTATTTAATTGAACCAAATTCTAGGCCTAGCTCAACCTAAGCCCAAGTCTAGTCCAACATGCCCAAATTGACCAAAATCCCAAAATCCTTCAATTTGAGCTTCCAATTGAACTCAAAATTATTCAATACTTCACAAAAAACCTTCATGAAAATCATTCACATAATGTTGATCAATAAATTGAGCTCAATGTCATGTCTAGCCTAATCCAACCCAACTTCTAGCCATTTTGACCCAAATTGAACCCATGCACCAAAATTGACTTAGCAATGACTAAGCCACCAAATTAATGACACCACAACCACTAAATACACCCTATGAACCAGGTTCAACCCACCTAAAATAGCCAAGACGAGCTATGGACCAATGGACCCTTGATTTAATGTATTTCACCCCATATTTGGCCTAAACTAAAATATCTTGGCTATCATCACTTACCCTTAAAAGTTAACCATCATTAAGCACCCTCTGGCCTCCCTGAGCCAAGAAGTGACCATACCTTGGCCAGTAACCTCCTTAGCCACCGGAAACAGCTAGCCCAAGGGAGTCCCAAGTGGCCAAAATTCAAAATCAAACCTCCCTAACTTGGATCACTCCCATTGGCCATTAAAGCCTTTCTTTCCTCCACCTTAGCAAGCTTTAGCACCCAATTCCTAGCCCTGAGCTCCACCAGACATCCATGGATATATATGGAGCTCTCCATAGCCAAGGAAGGGAGTGCTTGGAACTTTAAGAAAACTCTGCCAAAGTCTCACCAGAGCTTCTCCAAACCATCCCAAGTGCAATCCCCTCGCTCTCAGCCACTAATAGCCACCCCTCAGAGCCAATTTTTCCATTGAAATTTTCCCTAAAACATAGGATAGATCTCTCCACTCTGCCACAGTGCACCAACTTCAAATAGTTGTGCACACACCATCCCCACAGTGAAAGAAGTTGATTCTCCACAAAAGCCCCCTCTAAAATAGCCTCTAGCATAGCTTTAGACCTCCACCTGAAATCTACTATAGTCAAAATCATACCTAAACAATTCACGAGAGCTTGAGACTTCATCTTGAGGTTCGTTGGGTCCAATCGAGGCTACCACAACCATTTGATTGAGGTCTCCCCTCTCAGACAAAGGTATTGAACTTCAACCCTAATTTGAGGTTATTTTGATTCTTCATTTGTAATGACTTGATTTCATACATGATTAACCATATAGATGCATTCGTCTTTAGTTGTGAATGTTTAGAAAAAAACCCCATGCGATTTGGTTGAGTCTAGGCGAAGATCTTAAGGTTTTAATGTGAACGGCTTACAGATTAGGTCACTTGAGGACGATGAACGGATGTCGTCCAATCACGCGTTTATCCATTGGACGGTCCTAATGAAGCCAAACAAGGATAGTGTACGTGAACCGCGGGCTGACGAGGCGGCTACGTGGTTGGCTGAGTCAAATAGCGGAGCGCTGAGTGGAGACTTCGGAGCCGACGAGGATGAGTTGGCGCTGAGTGGATAAGTAGATAAATCTAGGGAATTTTTATTTATTTTAATACCTGATCTATGAAAATTCATAACTTTGCATAGAAAATTCATAAAAACAAAAGAAAAAAAAAACCCTTTTGCTCAGTGAACAGAGGAGAATAATGTGGACTAAAAATATAAAAATTATTTTCTTATTCCCTAATTTTTAATGAATAAAATACCCTCTCTGATATTTTCAATTCTCCATGATTAATATTACTCACCATAGCTTAAAATTTTGATGGTTCACTCCTCATGGCAGAGGCCATATCTTCTGATTTTTTTCAAGGTCAAAGGACATCTCTATACTTCTAGCCCTAATTTTTAAACTAAGGTGACCATTCTAGTNCTAGGGAGTTTTTATTTATTTTAATACCTGATCTATGAAAATTCATAACTTTGCATAGAAAATTCATAAAAATAAAAGAAAAAAAAAACCCTTTTGCTCAGTGAACAGAGGAGAATAATGTGGACTAAAAATAAAAATTATTTTCTTATTCCCTAATTTTTAATGAATAAAATACCCTCTCTGATATTTTCAATTCTCCATGATTAATTTTACTCACCATGGCTTAAAATTTTGATGGTTCACTCCTCATGGCAGAGGCCATGTCTTCTGATTTTTTTCAAGGTCAAAGGACATCTCTATATTTCTAGCCCTAATTTTTAAACTAAGGTGACCATTCTAGCTATTTTAATTATATAAATTAAAATATAATTTTGAAAATTATGCAAATAATTTTGGTAGGTTTCCTATGATCAGAGAAGTCTAAGAAAAATATCATGATGCTTTGAATCATCCTGTAAATTTCTATATTTAATTAAATGTAAACATCTTGTGTGAATTTTGGTAAATTATGTACTTATTAAAAATTAGCAAAATCAATTCCACATTGTTTATAAAAATCATTTTTACTCATTGTAAAAATTTAAAATTTATTTGATTAAGTTCAGATATTAAAGTTGGTTTTCTAAGGAACCTTATATTTTTGTACAAAAATAATTATATTAAATTAAATTAACTTTAGAAAATTATGANTTCTAAGGAACCTTATATTTTTGTACAAAAATAATTATATTAAATTAAATTAACTTTAGAAAATTATGAAAAGTGATTTTTTGAGTTCCTTGTGATCAGAGACACTTAAAAAAAATAAAAATTACTTTTTGGAAAATACTTAATTTTCAAGCCTTATTTTGAATTTTAAAATAATTAAAAATCTCAAAAATATCAAAATATTTTAAAATATGCCTAATAGTCCTCTAATCACTTTGGACTCATTAAAATATTTTTCCTAATTTTCCTAAGTTAAAAATAAATTTTAAATGGCTTAAAAGTGGATTTTCTTCATTCTCTCATCAAAATAATTATAATAATTTAACTCAAAAATCAGAAATTTTGACTAAGTATTTCTCAGATATAGGGAAACCTCTCATAATTTTCTCATAATTAAAAACTTTATTTTAGAAAGTCAAATAAATCAATTTCTGAAGAATCTTATTTTCTAAGCATAAATAAATAATTAAATCAATTAAATTTGGAGAAGTCCACATATTCTCNAAATTTTGACTAAGTATTTCTCAGATATAGGGAAACCTCTCATAATTTTCTCATAATTAAAAACTTTATTTTGGAAAGTCAAATAAATCAATTTCTGAAGAATATTATTTTCTAAGCATAAATAAAGAATTAAATCAAATTAAATTTGGAGAAGTCCACATATTCTTCCTTAGTTATTGTAATTACCTCATGGATATGACACTTTAAACCCTCAAAGTCGTTTGAGTTGTGTTTAGTGAGTTATGAGGTGAAGTGCCCTAAGATGAAATAATTATTTTAAACTTTGGTGCCTTAATCAAAAATTGGGATTAACCAAGGGAAAAATGGGTAATTTTGATCTTAATAAATATGCTTGGATGATTGAAATACAATGAGATTAAAAAGGTAGAATCCCACTCACCACCCTTGCACGACATCAACAAAATCATAATCCTCCTAATATTCATGGATTGAAAGTCAATTAAGATCAAATGATTCTTAAGTGATGGGCTTAAATCAGAAGGATGATAATGTACTTTTCTTAAGCCAAAAGTTAAGGATGATGTGATCATTCAATAAGGATACACATCACTTGAATCAAAATTTTGATAACCAACATTTCACTTATCATGATTGTTAAGGGCTTAGTAGTGACCTAGGCTCGAAGCTTAAACTCAGTTGATTGGATTTATAAGATAATATTCTCGGTGATTAATATTTTTAAAAACTACAAGCCTGACTTTAATTGCAGGCTCCACAATCTTAAATGACCTAAACTTGCCTTAGGGGCACTCACTCACACAACTCTTACAAGGAACATCAATTGATTGATCGAGTACCCTATCTTGATGATAACTAAATTATCAGGTTTCACTGAGCAATTGGGTAGTCACACTTTGACCTCAGATGATTAATGGAACAATATGATAAGTTCAAAATAAACTCAAAATATTTTAAGAGATCTTCAAAATGGTCCAGGGTCATGCCTCGAACATTTTTTAAATTTATAGGACATTCTGAAGTGCAAACTGAACTTGCCATATTTTTGCTCTAAAATCATCCACTAAGATCTTCTGAGATTCAATAAAGTCATAGATTGGGGTTTGGTAGTTGAACCATCATCTACTTCTGCAATTTAAATTTCCTTACAAAATTATATACATGTCTTGCAAGTACTCATCTTTCAAGTAGTGGAGCGAGAAGAATCAGTAGGTACATTTTTAAATTAATGCATTTACCTTTCAGTACTTATTGTCTTGAGCTTGCATGCTAAAAAATGATGTCACCCTGCATGAAAACCAAAACTGTTAGGATGGCCACAAAACAAAAACCAAAATTAAAATCGAAAAGATTAAAATTCACCGCCACAACATCAAAATATAAGACAACTCAAAATTTAATCACAAACATCACAAAATAACAATTGCAACTAAATGAAGACGCCTCTATCGGATGATCAGGAATTCCTCAAAGGAGTTAACCTACAGTTGCTAATGAGATTTCCCACGGTTTAAATGAAAATATGGAACTCATCAAGTTGAGTTTAATAAATTCATTTGGACTAATTGGAAAATAGTGGTACTGGAATGAGGGAACCGTAGGATCCTAACTGGTGTTGCTCTAATTATTTTTAATATGTCCCATAACATTTAAGAACTATAATCATAGGGACATCTGATAATTAACAACATAACCTGACACATTAGAAAACTTAAACTCGTCATGACGAGGATCTTGGAGCTAGTATTGTGGGCAACCTAAGCATCTTCAACAGCAAGAGAATCTACAACAACATATCTTTCCTTATAATTAAATAACCAAGCTATAGTATCTCAATGTTTTTTACTTATGCAACATAAATCCTCAACCTTTTCTTTAGGCTTTTGTATAGCTTTGCTGTACAATATAAGCTCTAACTAGTCTTAGGATTCCNCAACGGGATTTCAATTTCGATGACCGACAGCTTCTTACGGGCAAACCCCACACCAAAAATAGCGCCGACAAGAGTTAGAGGAATTTAAAGTGACAAGTTAAAGCTCCCAACTTGGTTTATTGTTTTAGGTTCTGATACGAGATGTTAGCTCCCGGGTGGAGGGAATCGATGGAGCTCTAGAGTGAGAGCTAATATCTTCCCTGCATAGCCGGTTTTCAGAAATAACTTTAAATTAGCCAATGTTCTTTATAGCAACTCTAGTAAGGGTAAAGAATATTATTGCTCTAGGGAACTCTAGAGTGAGAGCTAGTATCTTCCCTGCCTAGCCGGTCTTCAAGACTATTCAAACTATAGCAATGTTCTTTATAGCATCTCTAGTAAGGGTAAATAATATTATTGCTCCTATTTGGCACAACCGTTCTTTATAGCATCTCTAGTAAGGGTAAAGAATATTATTGCTCCTATTTGGCACAACACAACATGTATACTTCCACAATAGAATTCTTATACTTATTACTGATTCAAGATAAGGAGAAAGATATTTTCATATTCTAGAAAAACACAAGTTATCTTTTTAAGTTTGTTATGTTTTTATGAAAATATTAAAATTACCAAAAAATATTTAAACTTTCTTTACTGTGAAATCATCTTTTGTCTAAATAATTGACTTTTTAAAAAGAGAAAGTTTTCCAAAAAGTGCATATTGTATATTTTCCCTATGGGTTTGATATTCATGTCTTAATCAAAAAGTCCTATATTACTTGATAACGAGACGTATGCTTGAGTAGTATCCCATATATATATATATAAATTAAAA
>JXCR01138841.1:9720-31612 GCA_002079205.1 Phalaenopsis hybrid cultivar | reverse complement strand
TATATATATATTAAAAGTTAAATTCTTATTTTTTGGTTTTGTTGTGAAATAAGAAAATACAAGTGAAAAATATAATCATAATTATTGTTATATTGTTGCATATAAGCAGTTTTGAGATCGTGCATCATCAGCCAGAATTTGAAACTTCGTTGTTTTGGTTTCAAATTTTGTCCTTTTTGCTACTTTTGCTCAAAATCCCTAAAATTGATATACCTGCAATAAAAAAAATAAAATACCCTTCTTTAAAGTGTAATATCACTAAAAATAGGCATAAAATATATACTTAAAACAACATATTATTTTGGTGTATCAATTGTCACATCTTATCACCCTCAAACTAGTGGATTAGCAGAGGTATGAAATCATGAAATCAAAAGAATTTTAGAAAAAAATGTGAATCCTAAAAGGACTAATTGGTCTGATAGACTTGATTCTACATTATGGGCTTATAGGACTGCTTACAAAATTCCTATTGAAATGACTCCATATATGCTCATATTTGGAAAAAAATTTGTCATTTATCAGTTGAGTTTGAGCATCAAGCTTGTTGGGTGATAAAATAATTTAATTATAATTTGAAGGATGCTGGAGAAAAATGATTATTACTATTAAATGAGCTCGAGTAAATTAGGAATGAATCTTATGAAAATGTATAAATTTATAAAGAAAAGATGAAAATTTGGCATGATCAAAAGATTTTAAAAAAGAATTTTGAGCATGGTTAAGAAGTTTTATTATACAATATATGATTAAAATCATTTCCCTGAAGACATAAGTCCAGGTGGATGAGGTCATTTATTGTGACAAAAAGTTTATTCTTATGGGGCTTTGGAGATTAAATATCCAAAAACTGGACATAAAACCAAAGTAAATGGACATAGGTTGAAGCCTTACATTGAAGAAAACAAGCCTGATTATAAAGAGACTTTAATGATGGGTCTATCCGAGTCTATCCGAGTAAAACATTTGGATACGTCGGGCTGACGATGTTAAACTAAGCACTTTATTGGAGGCAACCCATAGTTATCAGTGTGATTTGATTGTTTGTTATTATTATAGTATCATGATTATCTTTTGCTTTAGTAGCATCTTTTTAACACTATTTGAAGTATTAAACATGATTGAAAATTGAAAAAATTTGACGTTAGGCAAATCAATGTTCACAAAGTTACTGGCGCCTAGGCGCCAGAGACCTATGATGATAGTGCCTAGAGGCCAAAAATCGGCGCCTAGGCGCCACAGTTTCTAAACTTGGGAAAACAGCCCCGAAGCAGTTTTTCTTCATGTTTTCTTTATAAAACTGCCTAGTCGTAGTCCCTAATCTTCATTCATTCAAGAAATTTGACCAGAGAAGAGAGTTTAGAAAGGTTTAAAGATCTTACTTACTTCCATGGAGAATAGAGAGAATGGAATTGGAAATAAGTTTGTGCATAATGATGTCCAAACTTATTTCAATGGATTTTTAGCACTGAGTTTGGAGAATGTGACAAGCAAGTTGGGGAAGATTGAAGAAAAACTTTCAAATCTACACAACAAGTTGCATGAGATGTATCACCAGTACGAGCACTTGGAGTGGCAAATGAAACTTCAATCCGACCACTTGGCTAGTTATAAAGATGTTCAGGTAAACATGTATAGCAAGAACAAATGGATTGATGAAAAAGAGGCTATGGAATTTTCTCACGTCCTTGTCTTCTACTCAGTTGATCGAAGATATTTGACATGCGAGAAGGGTGAAGAGAATGAGATCAACAGTGATTGATCACTAGAATAGGATTCTTATGTTTGTGCTTCGTGTTTGCTTGCTTTAGCAGAGGAAGTGTTATGTGTGCTACTTTAACTTGTTATTAATTCTGTTAGATTGGTTGTGTTGATTTGCTTAAAATTATGTTTATGTTTACTATTGTATAATTATTTGAAAGTTATCAATGAAAGTTATGTTTGTGTAAGCCCCCGTGTTAGAATGATGGAATTGATTTCGAATTGAAAATTGGAAAATAGAAGATGTTGAGGACATAAAAAAACATGAGGTGTGTTGTTAAATTAATGAGAAATTTTGGTTGAAAAGGCTTAGTCTTGTTGTGTTACACTTACAGCCCAAGGAAAGAAAAATTTCAGGTTTGGCGCCTAAGCGCCAGAACTGGCATGCACCAGACCATCAGCATAGCTTGGCGCCTAGGCGTCGGTTCACTTAAACCTGCTAACTCTTAAATTTTTCATGATTTAAGCCAAACCCATGCCATTGTTGATGCTCAAGCTTCTACTTCTTCTTATTTTTTGTGAAAACCAGTTCTAGGGTGATTCATAGAGCTCAAATCTTAAAGTTTCTTGGCTTAAAAACACTGGATTTCATCTTCTCAAGGTTAGATCTACATTTTGGCATAATTAATTTGTAATTTTACCATGGATTTTGCATACATTGAGTAAAGACCAAAAATATGAAAAAATATTTGATTTAGTGGTGAAAATCCATGGATCTAAGCTTTGTTGGCTTGAAAATGCTTGTAGGAAGCCTATTTTCTTGATTTTGAAATTTGGTGGAATTTTTCTTCAAATTTATTTTAGATGGCTTCTAAGACAAAGAGAGGAAGAGGGAAAGAATCATATGACGGTGCCAAATTTGTCAGTGTAAATGAACAAATTTGTTATCATCAGTGTAAATGAACAAATTTGTTATCACAAATTTGCTTCTTCGAGAAAGTATATTGCGAAGCAAAGTTTTTATAGACCAGGTGAAGCTTTAGAGAATGTTATTGTGGCACGTCAATGGGAGAGTATTTGTTTCTTTGCTGTTGTTGCCACTGTGGTTAGAGAATTTTATGCAAACTTACTTGAAGCATATGATGACGAAGTGTTTTTTCAAGGAAGAGGAGTAGAGTTTACTGCTGAATGGATTAAAATGATATATGGTCTGCCACCTGAGATTGATTGTTTCTATTTAGAGTTCATTCCATCTGAGGCAGAGTTAGATCAAACCGTAGCATATTTGATTGATGGTCGTGGAGCCTGGAGGATTGGAAATGATTGTAAGGTAAAATCTTCTTCTTCCAAGCTCAATGCCACTTCAAAGGCATGCCATTATTTTTTTTCTACTCGCCTCCTTCTTTCGAATCATTTAAGTGAAGTGACTAAAGAAAGAGCTAGTTTGAATTACTGCATTCAAGAAAGAAACATGAGGAACAATGATATGAATCAATCTGAAAAGGCAGAGATGAAAGAAAAATTAAAATTTGAGGATTTTGAAGGAATCTCTGGATCTGGAAAAACTGGGCATTGATTAAGGATTACTTAAATGGAATTTTGATCTAGGAGGTGCCTTCTGTTGAGCCGATGATGTTAAACTAAGGGCTTTATGGGAGGCAACCCATAGTTATCAGTGTGGTTTGATTTAGATTGTTTGAGGTTTATTGTGTTTGTTTTAGTGTGGATTGATTAGTTTGATTGATGTGGGAACTTTTATTTATGATGTTATTAATACTTCTACGAGTGCTAGTACAACTTCAGATCTTGGATTTCCATCTTTGATATTTACTATTTGTAAAGATTCTGAAGTTAAGTTTGAATATTGGGAAGAGCAGTTGAAGCCACTTAAGCCGATTGGGAAGGTTAATGTTGATATATATGGACGACCTAGAGATAGAGTTCAAGGTGCACCTTCTGCTTCTATTTCTAGGCCTTCTACTTCTACTGCTACTGAGCCTCCATCTGGATATTGGATGTATTGAGAGAAAGATATTCAGAACACTAGAACGATATGTTCTTAATGCAACGTTGAATGGAAGATATGGAAAGTAAATTTGATCATATGGCATATTTTGTTAGAAGGAAGATAGAGTTGATGTTGATTCTAATGAGGCAATGGTGATATTCATGAAGGGAGACCATACAGTTGAATTTCCTACATGCCCTCAATTTTCACCATTTGAGAGTCGCAGATTTATGGAGGAAGATATTCCCTTTGATTCTGATGATGATGATGACGATGATGAGGCAGAGGATTGGATTTGTTCCCTATTTTGTAGTAGTTATGACTTCTAGATCTATCTTATGTTGGATTGTTTATTTCTGTTTTGTTGCTCTGTACTTTTATTTTCACAGCTACTTTTGTTACTCTTTTGCTTAGAGCTGAATATGTGTTAGAGTAGTTCTTTTACATTGCAAATTTTCATACAATATCTGCTTTTAACTTAAATTGTCCACTACTCAACATGTTCTTTTTTAACTGTACCTGTACTGTTCTCTTGCTTAGGATTTTAAGTTTTTCTTTTTCTTTATGCTTTTAATAAACTTAATTGTTTAAATTAATTTAAAATTTAAGTTTGAGGGAAGAGAGAAAATTTATAAAACTAAACCTTATTTGTCCTAAATAAAATATATTTTCAAAAATTATTTTAATATAACTTGTGGTAGGTTGAGATAGCTTGAAATACATATATTTTTTATTTTATGAATAATTTAGTAAACTTAAGTAAAAATTTTTAATAATAAGATTAATTCTGGACTTGAGATATTTGATATAAGAGTATACAAATTTTGCTTTTACTATTTAAAATAAAGAGAATTATATTTTTTGGAATGTTAAAGATCTTGGATTTTTATTTGAAAAGAAAAAAATTGAAACTTTATGAAAAATCTTTTTCAATTCTAAACCACATTTATCAAGTAAGGAAATGTGAAAAGGTTTTTTAATTTTAAAAAGAGGATGGTGGAGTTCAAAATCATTAAAGGCTATCCAGATATAGTAATCCTCACATGACATAAAAAGAAAAAAAAAAGAAAGAATTGAAAATGATCATGGAAGAAAAATAAAAAATAAATAAATAAATAAATATGAGGAGAAGCTTGGGAGATGCTTAATCAAAAATTGATTTCACTTAAATCAACTTAAGCAAATGAACTTAATTACATTTCTAAACTTATTTATGAAGTATTAGCATCCTTACTAGTAAAGTGCTCATGATATTATTTTTCATATAATTTTTCTTAAGTCTCTTTAATATGACTAGTTATAATTATTCTTGAAATAAATAGAAAATCAGAATTCTTAAACTTGATTACTAAATATTCTCACATTCTAGTTTTAAGTTATGTTATTAAAAATCTTTCTAAAGTTTCACTATTGCATTTATAAAAACAAAAACTATAGAAAGCTTTAAGTAAAACTCACTTCCATAAGTTACACTTTTTATATATAGTAAGAAAGGTTACTTGAGGACAAGTAACATTTAAGTTTGAGGGAATTGATCCACCTTAAAATTATATATTTTTTATGCACATTTTATGCTCAATTTGTTTAGGATATTATGCTTTAATGAAGGGTATTTTTATGTTTATGGTTGCAGGTGCAAAAAAAAAAGTTTAAGAGTAAAAAAGGAGCAAAAATACATAAAAAATGAGTAAAATTGGCTAAATTGAAGAAAAGTGTCAAACCAGCCGAACAGGCGCCTAGGCCCCAGATACAAAAATTGGCTGGCACCTAGGCGTGACAGTTGGGCAGCTAGGCGCCATGGCCAAATTTTGAAGAGATGTCTGAAGCAACCCTTGGTCATTTTTGAAGCTCTATAAATATATATTAATTCCAAAGGGCTAGGGGGTCGGATCTATAGAGTCTCATAATGTGTGAGTGTGTTAAGTGTGTGAGAAGTTTTCTTTGTGAGTCTTTATTATTTCTGGAGTTTGTGAGTCCTGTAAGTGTTGTTCAGTCAGAGAAGTTAGAGAACTTCAAAGGAGTGCTTGGGGGAACATTCCAAATAAATATTTATAGTTTTGTCCTTAAGTTTTTTACTTTTGATTGGAGTTTATGAATATGTTTTGTTTTGTTATCCTCATGCTTCATGAGTAGTTTTTATTTCCTTCTCCCTACAATATGAAGTAATTAAGTAAGTGATTTTGATTTTTGTTAGAATTTCTTTTATTCTTAAAAATTCTGATGATATTTTTACTGGTCCTTCATTTGCTTTACAAATTGGTCACTTGTATTGTTAAAACCTGTTGAGTAACTTATAGACCCGAAAGGGCTAAGATTTCTTGACTTGCAAGTATCACATTCTACCTCGGAAAGAGCAGTCACGATCGTCTAAAGGGGGGTGCAAATAAATAGAGCGATAAGCTTTGTTGGGCGTAGAATTGATGCTTCTAGAGTGAGACTAAATTCTTTTATCAATTTGGTTTAGAGATTGGAACTAAAGGTCACTGATAGGTCCTATAGAGAGGGCACCGTATGTAATCTAGAAGTGAGAGATAGAGCTTATCCAGCACTAATATACATGCTGACACCAACTTTAGATTAGCTAATGTTCCTTACACAATTTGAAAGAAAGCAAAAAAATAGGTATGCTCCTATCACAATACCACATTTAAGTTTCTAAACAAATTTTGAAATCCTTCACTAACTATGAATTATTGGCAAGGAGAAAGTCTCTTTATATATATTGTTTAACTCATTACATTTACTTTTATTTGCATATTACAGAATTTAGTAAACTTAATTTTCATCTTTAAATAGTTGTTGCATTCTTAAGTTTTTTTAAAGTCAAAATTCTTGTAGTTCATTTTACTGTTTTCTTGTTTTTGGCTTCCTTATGTGATCGATACTGGGGGTTTTTTAAGAAAACTATATTTTATTGAAATGATACATATTGCGTAGTGCACCCAGTGAGAAAACTATTTCTTTAATTATATTACATTTGTTCTCACTAACCGCTAAATAAAATTTGGGTCACATTTTTAGCGTATTAAGGAGTATAAATATATGTCTAATTGCGAGTCGGGTCATATACTAGGAAGGACAGCGTGGGGACTATCATCCAACCTAAAAGATAGTCGAAATCACTAGATTGGAAAGGACAACACTGGAGTATATCATTCATTTTGGTAACTAGTTAGAAAATAAGATTTACTTATGCTAGGAAGAAAAGTCTGAGGAATAACATCCAACCTAGAAGATAGAAAGAATGACTAAATTAGAAAAGACAGTGTTGGAGCGTATCATTAATTTTGATAGCTAGTTAGAGAATATGATTTGCATAAATTAGGAAGGAAAGCACGAGAAATAACATCTAACCTAGAAGATAGACAGAATGATAAGGATAGAAAGGATATTGTTGGAGCATATCATTCATTCTAATAACTAGTCAGAGAATAAGATTTGCCGATATTAGGAAGGAAAGCATAGGGAATAACATCCAACCTAGAATATAGATGGAAAGATCATATCAGAAAATACAGTGCTAGAGCATATCATTCATTCTGATAACTAATCATAGAAAAAGGTTTGCCTATACTAGGAAGGAAAGCGTGGGGACTAACATCCAACCTAAAACATAAACGCAATGACTAGATCAAAAAGGACATCACTAGAGCATATCATTCATTATGATAACTAGTCAAAGAATAAGTTATGTTTATATTAGGAAGGAAAACGTGGGGACTAACATCCAACCTAGAAGATGGATGGAATGACTAGATCAGAAAGAATAGCGCTGGAGTGTGTCATTCATTTTTATAACTAGTCAGAGAATAAGATTTACATATATTAGGAAGGAAAGCAAAGGGCTAACGTCCAATATAGAACATAGACGGAATGACTAGATTAGAAAAGACAACATCAAAATATATCATTCGTTCTTATAACTATTCAGAGAATAAGATTTGCTTATACGAGGATGGAAAGCGTCGGACTAACATCCATCTTAGAACATAGATGGAATGAATATATCAGAAAAGACATCATGGGACCATAACACTCGTTCTGATAACTAAGGGACAAGAAGAAGATTTGGATGATTTGGTTTAATTTTTACTGGGAAGTTTGAGTTTTCAATGTGATAGAAATTTGTTTTATGTTTGGAGACATTAGGAAAGAGAACACTGACATCGACTTGATATATGCTTAAAAATACAAGAATTTAATACTGCTGCTAGAAGATTTAATTCCTCGGCAATGGCACCAAAAAGTTGACAACGGTTATAGATTCAATAAAGATGTATATATAAAATATTCAATAATGGTAAAGTCACACTTATCAATGCAAGTATGCGTATCGCTCAAGTAATACAGGGTTCTAATGGAGTCCTAAATATCGATCCCACAGAGGAGGTAATATTAGAACTATGAACTAAGATTTTAGAAAAGCAATACTTAATCGCAACAATGGAATTCAAATTGCTTATCTGTCACTAATAAGCAATTGAAATAAATATTTTAGAAAAGCAATACTCAATCGCAACAATGGAATTCAAATTGCTTATCTGTCACTAATAGTTTTAGAAAATCAATACTTAATCACAACAATATAATTCAAATTGCTTATCTGTCACTAATAAGTAATTGAAATAAATATGTACTTTTAATAACTTATAAATAACTAATTATACTAATAAAGTTTCTAATGTGAAATTCAATATATAAGAAAGCATCCTTCTCCTTGTCAAGAAATTAAAGTGAATGGATAAAGAGAATTAGTTCAAATTGGATTGTTCTAAATAGGAGCATACCTATTCTTTACCCTTTGATCTAGACATAAAGAACATTGACTAATCCTATGCTTGGTTACTGAATTTGCGGTTAGGAGGTCCAGGCATAAAGAACATTGACTAATTCTATGCTTAGTTACTGATTCTGCGGCTAGGCTGAGAGGATACCGGCTCTCACTTCGGAGCTCCCACATTCCCCTCACCTGAGGGCTAACATCTACACGTCAGCACTCAAACGATAAGACTGCCCACGTTCCCCTCACATGAGGGCTAACATTTACACTTCAGCACCCAAATGATAGGACCAAATTGCGTTCCCCTCCCCTGAGGGCTAACATCTACACTTCAGTACCCAAACGATAGGACCAAATTGGAGATTTTAGTCTGTCACTCTAAAATCTCCAATTCTACGCCCGATAATTTTATTTCCCTATTTACTTGCACTCAACTTTCACGGACTTTGACCCCCCTGATTCTTGGTTGAAATCTTCACTTTAGTTGTAAAACTTAACATATTTTAATAAATCAATTAGCCAGATTGAAAGTAAATTAAGATTGAAGTGAAAAGTTATCACAAAAACATATTTTAACAAATCAATTGGCCAGATTGAAAGTAATTTAAGATTGAAGTGAAAAGATCCTAACAAGTTCTTTAACATTCTCAAGGCTCAACCAATTCAAATCACCATTTCACAAAATCTCAAGACAAGAAGAAAGACAGAGGAAACTACTCAGAACTCATGGGGAAAATATGACAAAACTCAGAATTTATATATAAAAGCAAAGTCATACAAACTACAACAAGTAAATAACACTTATCTCTAATTCCTCCTCAAGCACACTCCTCGAAGTTCCTCTGAATCTCTTCCTTTCTTTAGAGTACACATTTCCTCTTCAAAGCAGCAAGGAGGAAGAAATCTCTCACTTTCCCTCCACTCTTACAATCTCTTTCTCCCCAAGAACTCTCCTCGAAGTTCCTCTGAATCTCTTCCTTTCTTTACAGCACACAGAATTTATTCCTCCACAAGCAAACTCCTCGAAGTTCCTCTGAATCTCTTTCTTTCTTTACAACACACAAAATTCTAATTTCTCCCCAAGAACACTCCTTGAAGTTCCTCTGAATCTCTTCCTTTCTTTACAACACAAGCAATTCCCTTCGAAACGAGCAAGGAGGAAGAAATCTCTCACTTTCCCTCCACTCTTACAATTTCTCGAAGAATTCCTCATAATATTGCTCCTCGAAGTTCCTCTGAATCTCTTTCTTTCTTTACAGCACACAGAATTCTTCTTCGAAGTGGAAGGAGGAAGAAATCTCTCACTTTCCCTCCACTCTTACAATCTCTCGAAGAATTCCTCACAATCTAACCCTAAATTAAACTCTCTACACACTACTGGGGCTCTTGAACTTCTCTGCACCTCTCTCTATTTTTCGGCCAAAATCTTCTCTTAAAGTTGTAGAAAAGTTTTTCCAAGAGTTGTCAAAGCATCCCTTCAAAAATCGTCCACATTTANTCTCCAAACTTTGGCCAAAATCTTCTTTTAAGTTGTGGATGAATTTTCCCAAGAGTTGCCTAAGCACCCCTCTAAAATTTTGATCTCATCCAATGCTTTGTTGGACATAACAGCCGAGCTCGCCGTCGACAGCCTCGAGGGCACCGTCGGTTGGTCTTCTAAGTGAATTAATTTTGGAGTTTCGGAAAAATTCCATCGTCGGCGCCGTTGGGCTCGTCGTCGGTGCCCTAGTTCAAATCTTCATATTTTGGTCTTTTTCGCTCCAAATTTGCTCTTTTTTGCATCTTTTTACTCCAATGACCATAATTCATCATATCTGCAATAAAACATCAAAAATACCCTTCTTTAAAGTGCAATATCGTCAAAATCATTGTAAAATAGGTATGAAAATCTCAACATATTTTCTTTTGGTCAAAATCCCTCAAACTTAACTATTACTTGTCCTCGATTAATTTTAGTACTACATAAAAGTAATGATCTATTGTAGTAAAGTTTTAATTCATAAATATTATAAGTTTAATTTAATNCGCCGTTGGGCTCGTCGTCGGTGCCCTAGTTCAAATCTTCATATTTTGGTCTTTTTCGCTCCAAATTTGCTCCTTTTCACATCTTTTTCTCTCTAGTTCAAATCTTCACATTTTGGTCCTTTTCGCTCCAAATTCGCTCATTTTTGCATCGTTTGCTCCAATGACCCTAATTCATCATTCCTGCAACAAAACATCAAAAATATCTTTCTTTAAAGTGCAATATTATCAAAAACAGTATAAAATAGGTATAAAAATCTCAACATATTTTTCTTTGGTTAGTTACCAAAATTTATTTTAAGAAAAGAGTATTTTCTTTCAAGTGAATATCATATCCTTTCTCCAAGAGTTGACCTCAACTCAAGATGTTGCTCTTCATATTTGGCACAAAGTAAACATTAGAAATAAATTGATGCTTCCTATTTTTCTGGCGGATGAGAATGTTACCTTTGCCCTTCACCTCTATCTTGGACTCATCTCCAAAAGACACATTGCATCTTACTGATTCGTCAAGCTCTACGAACATGCTTCCACTCCCACACATATAGTTGCTTGCACTAGTGTCCAGGTATCATGTACTATCTTCACCACTTTCATTGTCCTTATATCCTAGTAGTAGAGTGTCATCTTCTTCTCTCATTTCTTCTATGTAGGTGACTCTTTCATTAACATTATTTTTAGGTGCTCTACATTATTTTGCATAATGTTTGAACTTGTTATAATTATAACACTTAATTTGATATTTATCATACCACGAGTTTGAGCGCCCTCGACCACGTCCTCTTGTAGGGTTTTCTACTTTCTCATAGTTATTTTTGGTACCCCATCCTTGCTTGCTGGCATGACCTCGTCCTTGTCCACAACTCTTCCNATCTAGTCATCAAGTTTAAGAGTTCTAGTTTTCTATTCATTTCAAGAATGACTATATGTTGTAATATCAAGCACTTAGAATATTCAAATGATATAAATTCATGAGAACACTACTAGTAAAAGATGTTAATCCATAAATATAAGTTCAGGAATGTATTTAGGTTTTTCCTTTAGGTAGGTCTAGTGAAGCCAATTTTTTATTACGCATCTCCTCAAGCTTCTCCTCACTTTTTTATTTTTTTTCTTTCTTTTCTTTTCTCTTTTTCATTTGGATTGCTTTCAATCCTATATATTTTTATTTTATTTTAGGGATTGTAGTTAATCCTTTTTTTTTTCTTTTTCAAGTGAGGATTACTATATCTGGATAGCCTTTAATGATTTTGAACATCGCCTTTCTTTCCCTAAATTTGAAATTCAAAGCATTCCTTTACCTTATAAATATTTCATAGCTGTTCCCTAAATTTGAAACTCAAAGCATTCCTTTACCTTATAAATATTTCATAGTTTTTACATCGTGAGCCCCAATCTTTTCTTCTCAAATGAATTTCCAGATTCTTAATACTTTAAAATATAGTTTTCGAGCCCCAATCTTTTCTTCTCAAATGAATTTTCAAGATTCTTAACACTTCAAAATATAGTTTCTTTTACTTTAAATAGTTAACTATAATCTTATTCTCTTATACTAAATATCTTAAGTTACAAAATTAATTTTTGTTATCTTTTCTTCTCAAATGAACTTCCAAATTCTTAATACTTCAAAATATAGTTTCCTTTACTTTAGTAGTTTAACTATAGTCTTATTCTCTTATACTAAATATCTTAATCTACAAAATTAATTTTCATTACACAAATATTCTTTTAAATCTACCATAATATTTAAATTTCTGCAAAATATAGTCATTTCTTCACTACATGAAATCATATAAATAATTTTTGAAAATATTGAAATAGAGGACATCTAATAGTCAATCTTTTTCTTCCCTCTCCCAAACTTAACAAAAATATTTCTTTAAATCTACCATAGTATTTAAATAGTTACAAAAATATAGTTACCTGAATTAAATTTACTTTCTTTAAATCTACCATAATATTTAAATAGTTACAAAAATATAGTTACAGAATTAAATTCACTATATAGATCATATTAATAATTTTTGAAAATATTTAAATTGAGAACATATAATAGTTAATCTTTTTCTTTCCTCCCTAAATAATTTTTTAAAATATTGAAATAGAGGACATCTAATAGTTAATTTTTTTCTTCCCTCCAATATTTAAATAGTTATAAAAATATAGTTACCTGAATTAAATTCAATACATGAAATCATATAATTTTTGAAAATATTGAAATAGAGGACATCTAATAGTTAATCTTTTTCTTCCCTCCCCAAACATAAATTTTAAAAATATTTAAATTGAGAACATCTAATAGTTAATCTTTTTCTTCCCTCCCCCAAACTTGCATTTTTAAATATTTTGCAATTAATTCCAAATATTGAAATAGAGGACATCTAATAGTTAATCTTTTTCTTCCCTTCCCCAAACTTAAATTCATATTTAAATTGAGAACATCTAATAGTTAATCTTTTTCTTCCCTCCCCCAAACTTAAATTTTCCAATATGGAATGATACAACTGGAAATAAAAATTCTAAATATAAATCATACCTCGCTACTTTAGGCATTTTCATCATTCTGATATTTTGCAATCCTCAGAATTTTTACTTCAACTAGTCTGTAATATTAGGAGTTTCTATACATATAAATCATTAGAGAATTTTGCTGGGTAATGAAATTTTGAAATAAGTACAAAACTAAATATTATACAAACAC
Organism: Phalaenopsis hybrid cultivar; assembly: GCA_002079205.1. NCBI lineage: Eukaryota > Viridiplantae > Streptophyta > Magnoliopsida > Asparagales > Orchidaceae > Phalaenopsis > Phalaenopsis hybrid cultivar. The sequence goes on along the minus strand of JXCR01138841.1, from coordinate 18,400 downwards.
AGTATTTCACTAACACATCCACAATACTAATTTTGAAATAAGACAAAACTAAACATTATACAAACACAATATTTCGCTAACACATCCACAATACTAAACAAAAATACATTATACAAACACAATATTTCACTAACACATCCACAATACTAAACAAAAAACAATTACAATAAAAATGCAAAATAAACATCCATCACATTGCAATTTAACAAATTTCAACTACCACACCAAATAATTATAACAATAATTAAAAATTATCCAATTGCGACATAAAAAAAATGAAAGTACAAACACAGAAACATCTATCTCTATTACAATAATTACAAAAATAAAAGTAAAAGTACATCAATTACTATAATATGTCAAAATCCCAAACTAAATATTTATCTCCTTGGTCAGCAGGTGGATTGGGGTGATAATGAGTATAACGGGGGCATTCAGGAAAAGTAACATCAGGCTCACCTCTGTAGTGTTGGGCTTGAGCTTCGTAGTAAGCTATCTCAAAGTCAGAATGCCTTTGTAGGTACTCACTATCATAATCATATCTATGTTCTAAACCCCCAATTCTTTCATTTATTATCTCTATACTCTTTCGCTGTAAGGTCAACTCATTCTTTAAATCATTCAAGGTAGGGGAACTAGAAGAAGGAAGGTCATAACTAGTAGAGACATCTCTACTAGTAGAAGGTTCTTGACTTCTACTCCCAGTTCTCCATTTCTCATGGGATTCAAAAGTCTTCAAATGAGGGTTCTTGACTTCTACTCCCAGTTCTCCATTTCTCATGAGATTCATAAGTCTTCAAATTAGCCTTACTAATGACTTCTACTCCCAGTTCTTCATTTCTCATGAGATTCATAAGTCTTTAAATTAGCCTTACTAAGCTAGTTCTCCATTTTTCATGGGATTCATATGTCTTCAAATTAGCTTTACTAATGGGTTTCATAGAGTAAACTCATTCTTCATTATCTCCAGCTTCAACTCCATAAAGTTGGCAAAGTGCATAAATGAGGCCAGGATTTTCCAGACCTCCACTTGTTTCACACTTTGTTGTGGTCAATATACTCTTAAAAATAATTCTCCCGACATTTATAGTTTGATTATTTTGAATGCAGAAATTCAGAATAGCTCTATCTCTTGTTACCTCACTATGGTGATAGGTAGGTAACAAATTAGAGGAAATAAAATAGTGTCACACTTTAGATGTGGCATTCAACATGGAAGCAAAAAAATTTACTCGTTCTCATTGTTTCATCTTCCATGTCCCTTTCCCATCAGTGAGATAGTTGATGACATCATTCAGCGGGCCTTCCATTGTACTGAAGGTTTCATAATGGCAGTTATAGGAGTCTGGGACTTAATAAAAGGAGTTAATGCAGGCGGCACTAAATTCAATAAAAAATCCTCGCACTAGAACGGTTCTGTCCTCAGAATAGTATACGTTGGCATAAAATTCTTTCACAATATTCGCAACAGCCTTATTGGTGGTATAACAGAAGTTTTCCCACCTCTGTTCGGTAATAACTTGTTCAATTTCTCCTCCCGGACTCTCAAAAACTCGATCTTGTATACATTTCTTCCCTTCAAATATTGAAGTAAATCTCGACTGAGCCTTCGCATTGACGAAGCGAGACTCGTCAAACTCTGGTCGCCTCTTTCGTCGCGGAGTCATTTCAATCTAATAAAAATTATAGAAAAAATTCCGAAATATACTTCAAATATGCAAATAATGGCTTCTAAGAGTGACTCTAAGAGTTCAAAACTAAATTCCATGAATTTCTTCCAAATATTTTCTTCACATTTTCAAATTTTTGGATCTTCTCAATGTGGAAGAAATTCAAGGTGAAAATCAAATATTTTTATGTTGGAGTGAAGCTCTTACCGAGAGATGATCAAATCTGGTCTCTAAATGCTTTGAAATCACTCCCCAATCCAAGATCTTCAAGCCCTAGATCAAAATTTTAGTTTTTAAGAGGAAGGGGATGATGAATAGTGGCGGTTGACTGGTCAAAATCGTGGTTAAAGGTGTTTTTTGGGATCTCACCATCGGCAAGGTCTTCGGCGCTGTCAGCGAGCTCTATTGAATTAATAACCTAAGTCTCGGGAAAAGTCCGCCGTCAGCGGCGTCGAGGGTGTTGTCGGCGAGCTCTATTGAATTGGTTTAATTTCTAGATTTTTGCGATTTTAATCAATTTCAAGCCTCAACGACATCCGTTCAATCATTATAGACACAAATTTTAAGTGATTAAATGATGTACTAACACAAATAAACATTCACAATACAAAACATCTCAATTATATATAAAATTCCAAGGGTTACAATACATGTTACACGACATACCTAAGTTTAGTATTTTCTCAACCTTAATACATCAATTCAACGTCGCAATTTAAGCCACAACACTCTAAATGCTGAAAACAAACATATTATGCTCAATCTCAACTATAGTGAGATCTAAAAGTAAAATTTGAAAGCAAAGCAAACACAAAGTTCAAATCAAATTACACACATAGATATACAGGTAGCAAGGTAAATCTACTACTCTTCCAATTCAGTGCTTGTTTCTTCTCTGAGATCACCCATTGATTAACATGAACGAAGAGGTTATATAAGGGTTGGTATGGAAATTCTTCATTATAGTCCTCTTTTATCAATCTCATCTTTCTTATCAATCATATCAAACTTCCTTCGATATGTCCAGAGTGATCAAAATGCTCTTTCATCCTCCAATCTAGATGATAAAAAAAAATAAGAGATATTGTTAATTGCATTCATAACATTTTGTACATCTTTCTTCAATTTGTTAATTCTACGCAGGATCATTAGTGTCTTGCTCTGAACTAAAGGCTGAATAGGAAGTGAAGTTTGAGACAATTGATCCACCATAATAGTCATATCATTCTCATCTTCATTTGATGAGAATTTCTCGGTTAGGTCCACAGGCTTCCAAGGTAGAAGTATCTTTTTCTCAATTCTCACAAGATACTTGGAACTGACTACAAAGTAAGAAAATTGTTGAAGGATGTCCAAGCCCATAAGTTGATCCATGAACGATAAAGCCTAAAACAGCCTTCACAATTATTGGTCCAATATCGATCGGCTGTCCGATTTGGATGCAGTAATTCAGAATAGCACTTTCCTTAGTAACTTTACTGATCCTCATTGTGGGCAATAGTTTTGCAGAAATGAAAAGTACCAGTGTTTAGAAATAGGGTTTAGAAGTGTCGTAGAACAACTAACATACCCGTTTTCTCTCATTTCCCAGTCTTCAGTTTCGTCCGTCAAATATTGGTAGATCTCATTCATCAGGTTTCTTGTTGGGACAAAGTTGGAATAATGGCAAACAAGAACATTCTTGATAATATATAACTCATTAATCCATGCAAGAGTAAAAGTTATCCATCTACCTTGCACATAGACGACTCCCTGGTTGATTCCATGCAAATTAGCATAAAACCCCTTCACCACAGGAACAACTATGGTGGCTGTAGTGTAGCACAACACTTCCCATCTTCGTCGCACAATCATCTCTTCAATTGTCGTCGAAGGGTTATTCAATCCTCGATTCATGAATCCTCTTTCCTTGATTAATCTCTTCTTTGTTAGCGCTTTATTGAAGATTCGCTGTGCCTCGAAACTAATGAACTTTCTCTAGTTGAGCACTCACAATCTATGGTTTTCAGGGGAATTGGACGCCATAGGAATGAATTTGGTGGAATTTCAATTCATTTTTGGGGAAATGCAAACTTAGGAACCGAATTTGGAAGTTTATAGGGAGTAACTCCCGCCTAAAACTGCAAGAAATCATCATTTCAAACTCCAGAAACTGTCATCCCGTCGTTCTTACCGTCAGCGGCGTCAATGGCGTCGTCGGCAAGCCTGTAGAATTAATTGTCTGGACTCAAAGGAAAAACCCATTTTTGGTAGCGTCGATGGCCCAAGGAAAAATTTTCACAGTTTCGTTTTGGTCCGAATATGTTCCAGTTTTTTCTATGGATTAATTTTTTATGATGATTCAAGGGTAAATATGAGTAGTAGAGTTCAATACTACCACAAACTGACGATAATTTTAAATAAAAATATTATAATCACAATAAAAATAAAGATAACTATGGGTTGTCTCCCATAAAGCGCTTGGCTTAACGTCGTCAGCCCAACCTACTCAGGTTTCATTCAGGTCGACTGATCATTAAAACCTCTTTAAAATTTGGTCTTTTACCCTCAAAATACGGCTTTAATCTGTGTTCATTTACTTTAAATCTATTCTCAGTCTTTTGATCTTCAAGCTCTAATCTGTGTCCATTTACTTTAAATCTATTTCCCGTTTTCTGATCTTCAATTTCAATAGCTCTGTAAGTTTAAACTTGAGTCACAGTAAAGGGTCCTAACCAACGAGACTTCAATTTCCCAGGGAATAACTTCAGCTTTGTATTGTAAAGCAAAACTTCTTATCCTGGTTTAAATTTTTTCTGGCAATCTTCTGATCATGCCATAACTTTAGTTTCTCCTTATAAATTCTGTCGTTATCATAAGATTAATTTCTTAATTCTTTCAATTCAGTCAACTGTAACAATTTCTTACCAGCATCTTTCAAATTATAATTGAATTCCTTAATCGCCCAATATGCTTTATGCTCCTATTTATTCTATCGTTATCATAAGATTGATTTCTTAATTCTTCCAATTCATTCATTTGTAACAATCTTTTCTTTTATCGTTATCATAAGATTCATTTCTTAATTCTTCTAATTCATTCATTTGTAATAATCTCCTCTCACCAGCATCTTTCAAATTATAATTGAATTCTTTAATCGCCCAATATGCTTTATGCTCCAATTATACTGGTAAGTGACAAATCTTTCCAAAAATTAGCCTGTAAGGAGTCATTCCAATAGGAGTTTTATAAGAAGTCTTGTAAGCCCATAATGCGGTATCCAGTCTAGTGGATAAATCAACTCTATTAGGGTTTACAGTCTTCTGAAGTATTTGTTTAATCTCTCTATTAGAAACTTCAGTTAATCCACTACTTTGAGGGTGATAGGAAGTAGAGATTCAATGAATAATATTAAACTTTTCTGCTAATCTCTGAATGTATTTATTCCTAAAGTGGTATCCTCCGTCAGTGATAATCATTCTCAGCATTTTGTATCTAGTGAAAATATTTTTCATTAAAAATCTTGAAACACTTTTAGCGTCACAACGAGGTAAAGCTTGTGCTTCAATCCACTTTGAAACGTAGTCTACTACAATTAATATGAATAAGTTCCCAGATGAAGGAATAAATGGTCCCATGAAATCTAATCCCCAAACATGAAAGATCGCAACTTCTAACATGAAATTCAGAGGCATTTCATTTCTTCTAGATATATTGCCTACTTGTTGGCATTGATCATAAGTTTTTATATATCTGTAAACATCTCTAAAGAGAGTAGGCCAATAGAATCAAGTTTGTAAAATTTTATAAGCAGTTTTATCAATCCCAAAATGTCTTCCAAATTCATAATCATGACATTTCTAAATGATTAGTTCAGTTTCTTCATAAGGTACACATCTTCTCATAATAAGATCCTTACATTGTTTATATAAATTAGGTTCATCGCAAAAATATGTTCTTTCCTCATAATAAGATCCTTATATTGTTTATATAAATAAGGATCATCCCAAAAATATGCTTTCATACATTGTTTATATAAATAAGGTTCATCTCAAAAATATGCTTTTGTCATGAATGAATTTCTTTACATTGTTTATGTAAATAAGGCTCATCTCAAAAATATGCTTTTTTTACTGTTGCAATGTCAGCATAGGTGGCAAAATATCACTTACAATATAGTTAACAATATCAGTATACTGTTGCAATGTCAGCATAGGTGGCAAAATATCACTTACAATATAGTTAACAATATCAGTATAAATGTCAGCATAAGTCCAAAAATATGCTTTTGCATCATGAATGAATTTTCTTTGTTGTTGCAATGTCAGCATAGGTGACTCCTCATAATAAGATCCTTATATTGTTTATATAAATAAGGATCATCCCAAAAATATGCTTTCATACATTGTTTATATAAATAAGGTTCATCTCAAAAATATGCTTTTGTCATGAATGAATTTCTTTACATTGTTTATGTAAATAAGGCTCATCTCAAAAATATGCTTTTTTTACTGTTGCAATGTCAGCATAGGTGGCAAAATATCACTTACAATATAGTTAACAATATCAGTATAAATGTCAGCATAAGTGGCAAAATATCACTTACAATATAATTAACAATATCAGCATACCATGGAATTTTCCACTCATTAATATTGTAAAGTTGTTCATCAAGGAAACAGTTTGTAATTTCATTATCGGTGCCAGATAATTCATGATTTTCTAATCTCGACAAATGATCAGCAATTTGATTATCAGTTCCCTTTCTATCAATAACCACAAGATAAAATTCTTGCATCAAAAGTATCCATCTAATTAACCTTGGTTTTACATCCTTCTTTTGCATCAGATATTAAATAGCAGAGTAATCAGTGTGCACAACACATTTAGTCCCAATTAAATAAGATCTAAATTTTTCTAAAGCATGTACAATGGCTAGAAACTCTTTTTCAGTAACAATATAACTGATTTGAATCATTAAGAGTTTTACTAGCGTAGTATATAACTTTAAAAATCTTTTCATACATTTGTCCAACATTAAGATACTAGCGTAGTATATAACTTTAAAAATATTTTCATACCTTTGTCCAAGAACAGCTCCAATAGTATAATCACTAGCATCGCACATCAGTTCAAATGGTTTCTTCCAATTAGGTGAAACTATAATAGGGGTTGTGATTAGTTTTTCTTTTAATAACTCAAAGGTGTTTAAACAGTTTTCAGTAAATTCAAATTTCTTGTCCTTTTCTAAAAGTTGGCATAGATGTTCAGTAATTTTTGAAAAATCTTTAATAAAATGCCTCTAAAAACTAACATGTCTAAGAGAACTCCTAACCTCTCTTACATTAATAGGAGGTGTTAATTTAGATATAACTTAAATTTTTGCAGGGTCTGCTTCCATACTATTTTTTGAAATTTTATCCCCTAACACAATTCCTCCTGCAACCATAAATTGGCATTTCTCCCAATTTAGAACTAAATTAGTTCTTTCGCATAACTTCAAAACTTTTTTAAGATAATGTAAGCATGATTTAGAACTAAATTAGTTCTTTTGTATAACTCCAAAACTTTTTCAAGATAATTTAAGCATGATAGAACTAAATTAGTTCTTTCGCATAACTCCAACACTTTTTCAAGATAATTTAAGCATGCGTTCCAAATATAATACTCTAAAACTTTTTCAAGATAATTTAAGCATGCATCAAATGATGTTCCAAATACAGAGAAACATTAGTTCTTTCACATAACTCCAAAACTTTTTCAAGATAATTTAAGCATGCGTCAAATGATATTCCAAATACAAAGAAATCATCCATAAATACTTCCAATCCATCATCAATTAACTTACTAAATATAGACATCATACATCTCTGGAATGTTGCACTTCCAATCCATCATCAATTAACTTACTAAATATAGACATCATACATCTCTGAAATGTTGCAAATCCAAAAGGCATTCTTCAAAAAGCAAAAGTTCCAAAAGGACTAGTAAATGTTGTCTTTTCTTAATCCTCATGAGCAATAAGAATTTGATGGTAACCANTCAGCTAAGGTCCAACTAAAAGCTTTCTTATATCTTTTTAATGTATCCAAAAGTCTTTGCTCTTGCACATCATTTAGTTCTGAAGATATAATAGCAGGTAGNTCTGAAATAGGATATATAATTCTAGTGTCCAACCATTTCAAAATTTTCTTCTTGACTACTTCTTTCATCATTCGGTTTAATCTCCTTTATGGATCAACTCTTGGTTTATATTATTCATCTAGTATAATTTTGTGCATACAAACCGAATGATTGATTCCCTTAATATCAGCTAAGGTCCAACTAAAAGCTTTCTTATATCTTTTTAATGTATCCAAAAGTCTTTGCTCTTGCACATCATTTAGTTCTGAAGATATAATAGCAGGTAGTGTAGATGAGTTTCCTAGAAACATATACTTCAAGTGGTTAGGCAATATTTTCAACTCAAGTTCAAGAGGTTTTATAATTGATGGAACTAGATTTTTATCAGCATTTCCTGTAATATCTAGCATCTCAAATCTTTCCTGAACATAATCTAATTATTCATTTTCTATTTCGTCCAAAATAACTTCATCACTGTCTTCAAATTATTTCTTCTCTTCAAAATGTTCTTTAAAATGCTCGTGTTGGCTCTCTTTCGGGTTGGTTTGTGGGGTTGCCCGTAAGAAGCTGTCGGTCATCGGAATCGAAATCCCGTCGCCCGCTTCGGGAGGACGTTGAAGTAAGAAATCAAACTGACCCCAAATTTTTCATAGTTTATAATGAAAGAGCACTGTACCTCAAATCCTGTATCTATCCTGAAGCATAAACACAAGACTTGAGGATGAGGCTCGATCAAATAAACTAAGAAAAGTATGACGACCGTCTGGTCTGCGAAACCTTTATATTTGCCGACAAGTTCCCCTATTTAATATAAAGGATTAAATAGGGTTTATATTAAGCTAGGTTTGGACATGCTTCCTATAAGGGCAAGCCCCTATAGTTAATTACATCTTAAATGACCAAAG
>JXCR01138839.1:0-17935 GCA_002079205.1 Phalaenopsis hybrid cultivar | reverse complement strand
CATTAGCAGATCAAAGAATTTCCCTATTACAAAAAGCTTATGTCAAACGTCGAGGATGACAAGACATGCAAGCTTTCTAGAGTAGACTTCAAACATGGGCTCTATGAGCAAGTAAAGTGACAAAATAGTCCCCTGACTATTTATATATGGGTCATTTTAGCCTGAGAGTTTACAAAAGTGTCAAATTAGTAGTCATACTATTTTAATGATGGCTAAAATAATCTTTCTTGAGGACTATTTCAACTCATACTAAAAGAGTTTTGGGACTAATTTGACACTTTTATAGACTATGAGACTAAAATGATCACTTACAAAGAGGCAGGAAACCATTTTTACACTTCTTTTCTATGAGTTGTCAGTGCCATTTCTAGCAAACAGGAGGTGATTTAAGAATTGCAAACCTGAACTTCAAAGCTTCATATTCATGTCATTTTTTTATGTTTTAATTAAGCAGATGGTGAAAAGAAAACCGTAAATTGATAAAATCATTAAAGAAATTTAAGATTATGGAGAATAGGCTCTAAGAAGAACATTTTCAGTTAATCAAAATAAACAAAATTATCCTCATTGTGGTTAGGAAATTGTTCTTATACAAATTGTTGGCCGGAGCCTTGGCAGACATGGGAATGAGGTACAACCTTTTTTTTTAAACATGAAAATTAGTTCCCATTCGAACTTGTTTTCTCCAATGTCATGGAGAGATATGAAAGGAATAATTTAGAAAGTTCTCACTTTATTAACAAAGCTCGAAAGAATCCCAAAAAATATCTATGCACGCTTCACTCTACTTTTAGACTAAATTCTGCATATTTTCATTTTAAGCAAGCATTAAGCATCTATGTTAGGTTACCATGATAATCGGAATTACCAACACGATTTTATCCCANAAATTCTGCATATTTTCATTTTAAGCAAGCATTAAGCATCTATGTTAGGTTACCATGATAATCGGAATTACCGACACGATTTTATCCCAATAGCAATATTTATAATAAACTGGGGTTATAGGGCTTACTTCTTAATCCCATTGGTACTAGTGTTAAGGTCGTTTAGTAGCCGGAAGCTTGAAGAAGATGGTATGACGAAGATCATTAATATCAGGGAGTGATATAGACAAAATCCCAGAATGGCTTGTGTTTCGAGGTATTTAAGTTTGCCACTCTGACTTTTAATTAAATATTCGCCAACTCCCTATGTGAAATTCAGTTTATAGCTGGTAATGTGCCTTTCATATCTATAATTGACCTTGTGTCTGGTTGTTTGTGGGCTGACTTTGGGCCTTATATTCAATTAATAAAATATTTGAGGGGAAAAATGAATTTTACCATTGCCAAAAAAGGTCATGTCATGCTTGATATTCTTAAATTTTCTTGTTCTCTTCCTTTACAATCAATTCGAGCTCTTTAATTTGTGAAGCTATTACATTTTTTGCCACAAGATTTCGGAGCATGTTGAATGAGTTTTTTTTTTTTCATGCAAAAAAGGTGCATTCCTTTGCTTTGCGCAGTCGAGTTCGAGTGTTTCTTTTNGCTCTTTAATTTGTGAAGCTATTACATTTTTTGCCACAAGATTTCGGAGCATGTTGAATGAGTTTTTTTTTTCATGCAAAAAAGGTGCATTCCTTTGCTTTGCGCAGTCGAGTTCGAGTGTTTCTTTTTTTTTTCCGATGATGTTCTGCTATTCTGTCCAAAATTTTGGTAAGACAATGTTGTCCAATAACTATGGCTGCTATCGTAAAATTTTCAATTTTTAATGATATTTGCACTATCATAAAACTTTCAAATTTTAATGACATTTATAATTGTCTGCTCAGACAACAGACAATTATTCAGATAGAAAAGTGTTTTCTTTCTGGATGAAAGGGAAAAACATTTTCAGGATCTTTATATCCAAACACTGAACGTTTAGTTTGACATATTTTCTTTACCATTTTCACTCTATTGTTGAAAACTAGAATATATTCATTCTAAGTTTTATAGATTAGGAAATTCAAGAATAACATAAATTTGTGATTTACTGCAAGGTTGTAAGAACTGTCTGAGCATAAGGTATTTTCACAATGAAAACACCAAGACACCACACACTTGAAGCTAAAGAGTAGTTCNATTCAAGAATAACATAAATTTGTGATTTACTGCAAGGTTGTAAGAACTGTCTGAGCATAAGGTATTTTCACACTGAAAACACCAAGACACCACACACTTGAAGCTAAAGAGTAGTTGCATAAGCGTTCAAGAAAATGTGCAGCGCAATGTAATGCAAAAACCATAACATTTAACCGGTTAGAAGTAATTATAGGCTTCACTATATTTGCAGCCAATCATATCCGCATGTATAGCAAGATGGTGGTCTTAAATTTAATGCGTAAAAAAGATTTTGCTTCATTGCAAGTAGCAATTGCCAAATGCTAGAAAGTTGGAAATTAGATGGAGCATATCAAGTGTATTAAGAAAGGAAAGGTTTGAAGGATATACCCAGGAAAATATATGTTGTTGATTTGATTTTATATGTTTAAGAAAAACTTGTATGATTGTAGTGGAGCTTTTGAAATAAACTAAATGATGAAGTTTTGCACAAGAAGTCTTCAATCCTTTTGCATTAATGAGAATTAAGAGTGGAGAATGGAGATCTTATGATGAACCAAAGAGAAAGAGTAATAGAAATCATGGGCAGGCAAATTATAGGGGTCTTTTCATGGGTTCCTTACAGAATCTTGGATGTCCAAACAACGATTCGTGAACAAACAGAAAAGCTGTATGTTGAGTGAATCTATGACAAGAGATAGATTATCTAGTACTGTCCACACACAGACAAATATGAAGACTTAAAAGGTTGCTCTAATACTATAATCAAATCGTACAAGTCCATATCATTATTTGAATCATCCTAATGCTACTACGAATATGCCTATATACAGGAGAGAGAATAGAGAAGTGCGGAAAAAATAATAAACAAGAATATCCTCCATAATAAAGATATATTACAACAATCAATACTATTAGGTTTCTACTAAAATATTAGGCATATATGATGACATTGGTATGGTAAGTAAATAGTTCTAATAACTTTAACAAAGAGCTGGGAAGTAAACTTCTCAAATAGAGGGACAGAGCTTGGATAAAGAGCAGCAACAACCTACCTAAATGTTCTCATGGATTTGCCTACCAAACTTTGTAAAACTTTCAGAAAAGAAGTCCTGCACTTTTTAAGAAAATCCAAATAAAGTTTATGAAAACACCAAATCTCACTAAATGACAAATTAACAAAGTTCAAAAAAAAAAAAAAAAAAAAACTGGCAAGTATACCCTTTTATCAGCCTTACTTGTCAGTCCCAATTAACCTAGCACAAATATTTGTGAACGTATTCTATCATCATTACCATAATTCCTGCCTACACCTTTGCAAACATCGTAATGTTTGCACGAGAATTTAATATTATTTCCATGAACGTTTCATTATAATAAGGGCAATAAAACCAAAGGTTTGTTCCAGATTCTCTGTCCAAGCTATACGGCTATTTTTTTAACATATTACTACATTCATTTTTATACTAAACTCAATGTTTTCTGATAGTTAGAGGCTAGAAGCTCAATAATTTCATTCAATAAAATACCCTTAAAGAGAGAACTCTGGTTCATACCAATCCATTATGTTCCAACAAACTAGAGAATCCTCCCAGAACCAACTGGATGGAAACTAATTTCAACTTTAGCTTTCTGCAAAAGCTGACCAGATCAACAGACATCCTTCTCATCAACTCATAAACATCAACACAAGTTTCCACCATAACTCAAAATAAAAAGGGGGGCTTACAATATATATTATTGAATTCTTAAGTGTTTACATATCATATATCTAACACATAAATCCTTATGCCTGTTTATATAACACCTTATCCTTAAGGGTTGCCTAACTACAAGTGGGATTTTACTCCAGAAGAATTTTGTAAATCTTGTAAATCCTAATTTAAAAAATTCAACGTGGGTTAAAACCTGAAAATTGTTTAGTACGATAGCTGTTAAATTCAATTAAATTGAATTCAGATAAACTATTTGTATATTTGTTTCAGGATTAAGGATTTATATGATTATAGAATCTTATCATATTTATTTTGTTTATATCAACCTCAAGTAAAAAGTAGCTAGCCAACCCAAAACAGCGTGGCATCGACGGGGGCGGCTACATGTGAAAATGAAGAGGAGTTCATGAGACGTGTCGATTTGCTAAAGTCGCCAAATGCCAGGATTTACTAAATTCGGGATTCAAGGCAATATACAGTATAGAAACGGGATTTAAGATTTTGTTGGCTTTAAAATGGACATTTGAATCATTCGGTAAGATTTGACTTATATCCTGTGATATCCTCTGATCAAACAGCCCTTTAACCATTCAAATCAAATAACAACATCTGTATGAAAATGTGTATTTCATTTAAGAAAAGTAAACATAATGATATTTTAGGCTTGCTCAATGAACTTGAGTGTTAGATATATAAATATAAAAAGTAGGTATTATACATGTAAATACATAAGTATTCATTTTTTTCACCACAAGGCACTGTGGACTTTGGCTCCCATGGTGGAGACGGGAGTTCGAACAAACATTACCTGATACCATCTAAAATTGTGAATCTCAAAATGAATAAAAAAGCTCATTTTGAACAAAAGACAAACCTTATATTGACTCCATCGCTGAGATAACTGGAAACATTCTGTGAAACCCACTTCTCAGCGGCCTTCACATTCGTTGCCAGCGTGGTAAGCATATCATTTGGGATCCCAACCATAACCTCTATCCTGCTGTTCTTGAGAGCACTCAAAGTGCCATCCTCTGCATCAAAAAGCTTCACTTTTTGAAACCCATCGCCTTTCAGAAGCTGAACCACTGTGTCCGGTGGCAGTGGATGGCTGGTCTGCGTTCCCCAGTTTGCACCAATCCCGCTTACACCGCCCGCCATTAAAATCCAAGAAAAGAACAAAGCTTTCATGGTGTAGAAGCTTTTCGTGATTCCAGAACTCATCTCAGAAGCTTAAAAATGACCTTTTTTGGAGAAGATCTAGCTATCCAACCTCAAAGATCTTATTTTATGAAGAGGGGTAAAGCACAGAACAGTTCTTCATGGCTAACAGATCATCTAAAAGATAAAAATGGCCATTTGGAGAAGAAGGAGATCTAGCTCTGAATATTCAAAGATCTCACTTATTTTTAGGGAAAAAAAAAAGGTGAGAGCTTTTTGGCAAGGAGAGGCTACCATGCCAGTCAGTCAAGCTTTCAAAAATAGGAAAAAAAAAAAGCGCAGATGGGTTTGTTGCAAAGCACAAAGTTCCAAAAATCAAACGGGAAGGAAAACCACTCTTCCTTGAAGGGAATAAGAAATCCAAGAAATTTTCTTCAAGTAAAAAAAGCAGAACCTTCAAGAGCTAAGATGAGACTGTCGTTACATCATTAATCATTATCAATACTCAAGCAGACAAAGACTTCAATAACAAAGAGAAGGCTTTAATGCACTGTAAATGAACGAAGGATCAAAAGGGTGTTGGATATGGGCTTTCAGGTGTGAGAGGCTCCTCTACTAATGAAAAAATGAATCTTTCCACAGCAATGGAGGAAAAAAATATTAAAAAATAGTAGTGTATTAGGATGATTAGAAAAGGTAGACTGATTATTAGATAGGTGGAGGGGACGATAAGATTCGAATGAGACAATCACAGTCGTAAGTAAGAGACAGAGAGGCTCAATTTAAATTTCAAGAGAATAAGAATCTCACATGCCCAAAGGAGATCTGGGGAAAATATCTTCCGAAATAATATTACAAAAATAAAAAAAAGGCATTTTTACAACAGGAGAAAAAGGCAGCTTTTTTGTGGCTCGCTTATCGTTTCTGTGTGTGGGGACGGTGACGGAAAGCGGAGACTGCTGACGGCGTTAGGTTGGATTTGTGGATGGCATTGCAGTGGATGGCAGGATTGCTGACTTGTCACTTTATTCTGTCTGGAGTCAGCACATACCTCTCACTGTGAAAGTTCCCCCGCCCCATAGCATTTTAGTTATGTATATATTTATATGTATAAATATATGCATAAATATATACCTACATACTAGTTTGAATGCATTCTTGTGCATGAATATAATATTAAAATATAATTATATATTTAAAGAAATGAATAACTCATTTCTAGTTTGAAAATGAATAAAAAATTAAATATTGAATCGAAATAATAAAATCATATTTAATTAAAATTGACTTCATGTAAAAAGATTTAAAATTTGAAATAATTTTATATTAACCAGATTAAATTATTTCATGTATTTATATATTTAAACTAAAGATTCAAAAAGATCAAATTTTTAAAAGGAGTTTAAGGGTTAATAATATTGACATTAGGAGCAAGAGAAAATATAATTAAAGAGAATGAGCAAATCGTATCTTGCATTTAAAGTGAAACATAAGCATAGCTTGAGTCATACTAAACACAAACAAGCTTTGGGTTTCATATTAAACGCAAACAAAGCTTCTTTTTCACCACTCAATATCCCTATATGTACCCAAATCACTCCATCCTTTTCTAACACCTTCATGGTTATAAAATTTCCCCTACTCCTCCCCCTTTTCTCTCTATAACTCAAAACCTCTCACCACCTCTCTCACTCTCCCTCCCCTCTCTCTCCCCTCTCTCTCTCCCCGGTCTCTTTTTTTCTCTCTATATCCTTTTTTCTCAACTTGCTACCCCCATAATCACATATTTTCCCCCTCTCTACAAAGAGTCAAATTAGCAAGTTCTATTTTTGGAAAAATCAAGTTTCTTCTGCATATTTGAATTTTCTTAGAGTACTTTAATTTTTAGATTTTTTTATGGAGCTAATATTTTACTAAGCAATTTTTTGTTGTTGTGTTATTAGTCTTAAGAGAATAATTAAAATTTTATAATACTTTTAAGAAAATTAAAAATTGGTTTTGTAATATGTCAGCGACACTTAAAGACTTGCTTAAAACATATGATGGACCAAAATTCTGTTATAATGTGCAAACTACGAATCCTATTTTGCAATATGTCAACATATAGGTTAATTTTAAAAAATCGTACCATTTATCCTTATAATTAGAAAAAGCTTATTCGGTAGATTCAAAATTCAGTCATAATATCAAAGATTTGGTAGAGAAAACATTATTGTGGTTGAATGAGTTAGAGGAAATTGGAACACAAGATAATGAGATTGATAAATATAAAAAATGAATAAAAAAATAACACAATAAAAAAGCTTATTAAAAGAAGATTTTCAACATGGATAAGAAGTTCTATTATATAATTGATGAACAAAGTTATTTCTAGTTTTGGGTGGTCTGGTCCATTCACTATAGTATTTTTTTTACCAATTTTGGCATATTGATATTTAGGATAGAAAGACTACTCATATAGTTAAAGTTAATGAATAACGGTTAAAGCCTTATTTAGGTGGCGATAGGATAGGCTCTAGGGAGATCATTGACTTAGGTCATCATAAATAGGGATCTGACATTGTTTGGATGATGATAATAAATCAAACGCTTCTTTGGAGGCAATTTGAGAATTATCTTATTATATTTTCTTTTGTTTGTATTATTTGCTTTATTTGATTTAGCTTGAAGTTTGTGCCTTAGGGAGATCAAAAACATTTGGAAGGGTGAAATATGCTCTTAGTATTGTAGCATCCACCCTAGTGTTGTAGTTCTTGCTCTATCTTATTCGAGCACCACAATGGCACCCCTTAGTGCCACAACACTTCATTTCACGTATATGTGGCTCCATCCAGTTCACTTTCCTATATATGTTGAGCACTGTAACATCTTAGTTCAACACTATAACACCTCAGTCTAGTGCTGGAGTACCATATGCATTTCCTATAAATATACCTCTTCCACTCATTTCACCTTCACACAGCTATGTCTTCTGACCTAGCCACAAGTTAGAGAAGACAAGGCGCTATGTTGCATGTACCTTCTTTTCATTTTCCTTTAATTCTCTTTCTTCTCTTTCTCATTTGAATGTCATGACACCTAAAACTAAAGGCCTCAAATGAAAAGCATCTTTTGATAGTAAAAAAATTGTAAATGATAAAGTGGAAGCTATGTATAATGGATTCTTATTTTTCCAATATGATTCAAATAAAATTTGATCTTATTCAAATCAGACCCAACTCAGTTTAATTTTCCATCCAGCTCCTGATTTATCCCTTAGACCTGACTTTAAAAATTCAAACTTTATGTTATCATTTTGACTTTCAATTGTTGAGCTCAAGAGTAAAAAAGTTTAAAACTCAAACAAAAACTAATAAAAACCCAAAGAAGAATTTCCAAAATGGTTCAAATTACACGTACATTAAAGTAACTTTTAAATTCACTAGTATGTTGTGTAATTGTACTATACAAATTAATCTAAATATGTTATACAAGGTCTATGATACAAGCAACAAAATCACAAATCAAGGCTTATTAAATCTTGCTTGGGGGTCTAATCGTAGCGTGGAGACATGACAAATATTTGAACTTAATAGTTACAAATTTCACACGAGCTCCTAGTATGAAGGAAAACAAACATATAATTATGGCGTTTATGTTGTAAGAAACACTCACAGAGATAACGAGATTAGTTATTACGGCATATTAAATGAAATAGGTTCGTGCCAGGCATAGGGGCCTACTTTATGTTCAATATTTTGAACGAGCAAGAGATAAACTTGATTGAGTTATTGTATTGAAGAATAGACCATGAAAAATTGTTGCGATATAGAATATTATTGAAACTATTTTTATGTTTTTTATAGAAAGTGTCAACTTAAAAATTATTGAGATGTAGTACGATATTTAAATTTGAAATAGAAAGTTAATTTCTATATTTTTTTATATGCTAATCAAGCTTACAAACTTTCTATTCTATTGAGGTCGTTTCACTAGTTTTCAGAACATCATCAGCAGATTCGACAAATTTTTAGGTTCGTGCCAGGCATAGGCTCTGGGGTATGTTCAAGACGGTGCATAAAAAAGGGCAGAGGCCCTCGTGGGTTGGGGATGAAGTTTAGGCTGAGTTAAACAGAGTGTGGGTCTCTTCGGAGTTCCAAAGGGAAAGACGGATAAATCAACAGAACCATACGACGGAGGGGGTCAGAGCGATCGTACTCCACATTGGAGGTTCGATCCCTCACATAGAACGTTGTCGGAGGCTGGTAAGATTATGTTAACATTCAATAGCTTATAGATTTACATAATTATGTGACTTATATATTTATGTGATCATGCATATAGGCCAAAGAGCTTGAGAGAGGGCCATCCACCGTAGAGTTGCACGTTCTTACATATCGACGTGTGGGCACACATCAGTAGGTACTCGGCCACTCTCGATGTATCAATGTAAGTTTAAAAAAATTAATTCTATTAATATGGAAATTAATGTTTAAAATGTCAAATAATATTTGAATTTTGTCATGCATGAGGAGTTCGAGCTGCTCTCGGAGAGAAAGAGGGAAATGACCAGTTAGACCCACCATTAGTCAGTAGTGGTAGCAAGATTACCTCTACGCTGTTCTATTTTGAGTTGTGGACGTAAGCGACAGGGAAGAAGGGGAGAGTGTGCGACCTCAGAGCAAAGTGGATGGTCTTTGAGGTTGAGCATTCCCGAGCAAATGTGGGTGGCCCTAGCTCTTTACAGGCTCAATATGATGAGTTTGCCAGGCATGTGACGATGATGAATGAAGAGCTCTAATGGGTGCGTGAAGGCTAGCAACTCATTACATATAACTTAACACATCTGATGAAGTGTTTTGATCGCCAGAATAAGTGAACATGCATCTGGTCGAGGAGGAGCAGGATGATGATGAGGATAAATATTAGGTTGTTTTCTATGTTTGATGATCTTCCCTCGGCATAGGGGCTTACTTTATGTTTTTTTTCCTCTCTGTTTTGTACAAACTTTCAGTTTTTTGTGGTGTGAATTCTGAGCACTGTAATCCGTTTATATTTAATTTGATTTGGTATCATTATTTGTATGTTTGAGATTTCTTTTATGAGTTGTGATGATATATAAATATAATATTGTGCTAATTGTGTTTGTTATGTGCATGTATGTAGAAATTTAATTGTTTTGTTGTATTTTTCTTTATGTCTTATAGGTTGGCGTCGAAATCAGCCAACAATACATGTCACTGCTAAAACGATGCAATTGCATAAAAAAAGTCCAACGTTGATTAGCGCCGGAGCGCCGGCCCTGTCCGACGCTAATTAAACCCGGATTTTTTTTATGCTATTGCCTCGTTACGTCAACATCATTTCCATGTTCAACAGTATTTTTTAGCGATGGTTGTTTTTTGAGGGTAATACAAATGCAAATTAAAATCGGATGCTAATTGCGGCGTAAAATAAATTAGAGACCGATTTTAACCTCCGAAAAAAACAACGCTAATTTGAATTAGCATTCGAAAACCACCCGATTAGCGTCTAAATATTCGACGCTCGTCCACATTTTTGCAGTAGTGTTTCTACTTCGACTATCAGGTCGTCAAGCCAATACTTAAGTTATATTTGCTGCAAATGCTCCCTTTGCTCACCTGCAACTTGCAATTTGCAAAAGCATGCAAGATTACCCCCAAAAAAATATAAAAATGTTACAAATAATAAAGAAAACACAGATGATAACACAATATATTTCTTATCGCATCAATTTTTAATGCATGCATACTGAATATACACACAAAAGAGTAGCTTTTCACTAGTTGAAACCTTAGCGGTAAGGAAAGGGGTATAGCCCCCTTTAACTGAGGATAACTGACCATGTCATTGGCTGCTTCTGACTTCACCAGCACTAATGCTGGAGCTAATGACTAATAACAAGCTCGCCTTATAAATTAAATTGTAATGTTTGGAAGACCTCTGAGTGCTTCCTTCACACGCAGTCGCCAACTTGAACCTTATAAGGCTAACACCACTCTCTAAAGTTCTGTCAATTTTATTTTTTAAAATAATAATTATAACACTTGGTTAACTATTTTTTAGTTTTATTTAAAAAAAATTTAATATATAGATTGTTTTTTTTATTGAATAAATCATTCTGCATAATATCAATATAATTACATTTTGTGGTTGGTCACTTTGAAATTTTTTAATTATATTATATGTATTTTAAAAGTTATTATATATTATTTATAATTTTACAACAGTTTCTCAACTGATGATCCGTTTGGGACAGCTTATTTGGTGCAATTCTGTCCTATTTAGGTAAATTGCATTTTGGCAACTTATGCGTTTTCAAAATGTTGAAAATAAAGTTTTCACACCGCACTCATTCAGATGTGGTGGCAGTTTTCCGACTGCGGTATGACTTTTCCCAAAAAAAATAAAAATTTGTAATAGCCACCACACCTAGCTTATCAACATATTATTTTTAATCAGCTTATCAACAAATTATTCAATAAGCTGAAGCTGTCCCAAACAGACCCTCATGAGTTTATTGACTCGTCGATGACAAAGCATCCAATGCCTATTATTTATAAAAATATTCAACACTTATAAAATAAGGACATATTAAAAAGATTTTTTAAATTTTTTTTTTGTTTTACAAATTGATTTAGTGGATTTGCCANCATAATATCAATATAATTACATTTTGTGGTTGGTCACTTTGAAATTTTTTAATTATATTATATGTATTTTAATAGTTATTATACATTATTTATAATTTTACAACAGTTTCTCAACTGATGATCCGTTTGGGGCAGCTTATTTGGTGCAATTCTGTCCTATTTAGGTAAATTGCGTTTTGACAACTTATGCGTTTTCAAAATGCTGAAAATAAAGTTTTCACACCGCACTCATTCAGATGTGGTGGCAGTTTTCCGACTGCGGTATGACTTTTCCCAAAAAAAATAAAAATTTGTAATAGCCACAACACCTAGCTTATCAACATATTATTTTTAATCAGCTTATCAACAGATTATTCAATAAGCTGAAGCTGTCCCAAACAGACCCTCATGAGTTTATTGACTCGTCGGTGACAAAGCATCCAATGCCTATTATTTATAAAAATATTCAATACTTATTTTATAAGGACATATTAAAAAGATTTTTAAAATTTTTTTTTTGTTTAAAAAATTGATTTAGTAGATTTGCCGATGAACTCAATCATGGACTCAACTAAAAATATTTAAGCTTTTATTTAGGAATAATTAAAATATATATTAAAACGCATAAAAATTATCTCAAGAATTTTGGAATGTAAAGTAATTTATGATTATTTGAATTACTTCATATTTATCTTTGTAAAATAATTAAAAATCTTAAATTTTATAATGATTATGTGATTAATTTTATCATGATCATGATATTGATCACTGGGTGTGTTTAAGAAATTGATGTGATCCAAAATTTTTCAGTATGTTTAACTAATTATATCATCAATCTATTAATTAAAAAATTGAGCCAAATTATAGTATCATTTATATTCCTTAATTATGAATTTTTTTTAATAAATTTAATAGGTTCTACAATTTCATAAATTTCATTGAATCATTCAATTTTCCTACATTTAATTATGTTAGATACACAATTATATTATGCTTAATGAAACTTAGCTTCATTTTANAATTTTTTTTAATAAATTTAATAGGTTCTACAATTTCATAAATTTCATTGAATCATTCAATTTTCCTACATTAATCATAGTTAATTATGTTAGAAACACAATTATATTATGCTTAATGAAACTTAGCTTCATTTTGACTGCATTACATTGATTAGGTTCTGTACAAATCTATTATTTATATTATAAGATAATATTAAATAAATAAGATTTCTACTTAAAACGGGCCAAGGATTACAAACATCCAATATAGTATATGTTTAACAGCAAAATTTCTCATGCATTCATTAAAAAAGATGACAATAAGAAAATAAGTGCACATTCATAGCCATTCAATATGAGTCAAGATAAAGAATAGGAAAAAATAAAATAAAATTCATCTAATAATCCATTTGAAGTTTGTACAAAGTAAGAAATGTTGTTTTCCACTTCATTCCTATTAAACATTTGGCAACAAAAATTCAGCCTTGGGTAATCAAATGGTTCATATGAGGAAAAAAAAATGTGAAACATTCATGAACTTGTGTCAGATCGTTGAATCACTAACCTTCTATTCTTTCCTCCTGTTCAGATTTCCTCAGTACGTTTGTTTTCTAACAGAAACAAGTAAATTTTGTTGTTGTAAAAGAGTTGCCTCTCTCACTTCATACTCCTCACAGAATCTGCCAATCCCTTGCCACTGGTCTCTAGCGGAAAAAATATAACAGCCATTCCAGAGAGAAACAGTACAAGTTCAAACAACAGAAGTGCTATCATCTGATGGCAGCCATGAACCAAAGCAACAGCCACAAGTGGACACAACATCCCTCCTATTCTTCCCACAGAGCTCGCGGTCCCAACTCCGGTGGTTCTAAGGGAGGTAGGATATATCTAAAATAGAGGGAAAAAAATCATTTTACATTTTAACAGAAAAAAAAAAAAGATTTTGAAATCACGAGTGATAGTTGAAGTAGTAGTGATGAAGATGCTAATGGCAGCAGATGTTGATCGTGAACTATGTGATGTTATATATAAGGATTAAATTGTAGTGTTAGATTTATGTTGATGCTAAATTCTAGGGGCATTTACATATATAGCACACAATTCTTATGTATTTACATATCTCAAACCTAAACTTTCATATTTACACACAGCACTGAAATCTCTAATATCATATCAAAAGTAGCACTATTATCACTTTTAAAAGTGAAGTACATATTTTCATGCATAGGTTTAAAGCGCTGAAGTGCTATGCATGTAAATATGAAAGTTAAGGTGTGAGATATGTAAATTCATAAGAATTGGATGCTACACATGTAAATTTCACTAAATTACAATGTTGTTATCGCCTAATATGGACTACATGAGATGATTTTTCTTGATTTTCAAGTAGTTCATATTTATTGGTAGATGGAATTCATGGTAGTTTCAGACAAATAATTTTGAAAGTAGAATTAAGTCAGTTTGGTGGTAGTTTTTTCCTGTTGCATTTCAAACGAATGTGGTTAATTTGCTTCGGAAATTCCGTCTCTAGATCCCAGTTGTGCAGCATCTAAAAGCTGATTTATGATGCTAACTGAGCTGGTGTATTAAGCATTTGCAGCATTTTGTGAAGCTAAAGTGTTCTCAAGAAAGGGAACTGCTGAAAGGCAACAGTTACATAGTTGACATTCCCTAACATCACACCATTCGAACAAGTTATTTCTTAGTATACTTTGCAGTGAAGTTGTGGCATGAAGAATAAATAGAAACATGAAACTTAAAATCAGGTTGGAATGTATTAAAGTCAACATATTATTGATATTGAGCTCTGATTAAAACTTCATCGGATTAATGTGTAATTCTAGTTTTAGGTGAGGGGGGTGCGCAACTTTACACATAATCCTGCCACCAATAGGGCTCTAAGAGAAATAAAAGGAAGTGGATATCATAAATTCATATGGAACTCTTGCACTAACCTCTGGCGCATATACATAGATAATGGCGAAGCTACCAGAAATACAGACCCGAGCACCAAACAAGAGTGCTGTAGTGATTGCTTCATTCTGTTCAACTACTAATGGCAACAGGAAAGCACAACTTATAAAAAGCAAAGCTGACATTGAAAGCTTGCGACCAAACCTATCCACAATTGTAGCTGATAGAAGTAGTCCAGGAACCTCTGAAAAAATATTATTTTCTAGTATGAGTTCCAAAAATATTATATTCTGAGAAAGAGTCAAGTGTCAAAATAGTCCCCATACCATTTACATGGTATTTTCAGTCCCAGGGTATACTAATGTGTCAAATTAATCCTCATATTCTTTTAATATAGGCTGAAATCTCCCATAAAAGGACTATTTTAGCCCTCATTAACAGAATGTAGGACAAAATTGACACTTTTATAAGCTCTAGCACTAAGATGATCCCGTGCAAAGAGTCAGGAGATCATTTTGACAGTCCTCTTCTGAAAAATAATAACAAATTAACCATTCTACCAGCAAAACTACTGATAAAGACATTTTTATAAAGGCTGCTCCCAACTGAATGCTCCAGTAGAGGTTCTGCCGTACATTTACTATTACCACCACTCAGCTCAGATGTAAGCAAGACAATTCCATAATATGAAAATGCATTCCCGAAGAAAGTCATCCAAAGAAGAAGAGTAGATTTGATCAATTCTGGTGATAGAAGCTTCGTAAATGAGGTGATGTCAAATGTTTTAGGTTCCACTTCATCAACAACTACAGTTTTTTTATCCTGAGCAGTTATCAAATGTGAGGATTCAGTAGGATGGGAATTTTCATCGAGCTCTGTTCTTTTATCAGAAATTAGAACACCGGGTGGAAGAGCTGCTCGGTTTGTTCTTGCCATCTTTTCAAAAATATGCATTGCCTCGGATATTCGACCTTTCATGCAAAGATATCTGGGAGACTCCGGGACCATGTGGTAGAATAATAGCAGAAGAAAAGATGGTATTGAAGAAAATGCTAACAGCCACCTCCAGCCCAGTTTTGGCATAACAGCCTGCACAAAAGAAAAAAATAATAAAAAAATTAAATAAAATAAAAAAGCCAAATTAATGAATCATTAAGTAGAAGTTTTTCTATAAATGGAAATTTCTGTTTTAAGGAAAACTCTTATGGCTAGCATTGTTATAAACTTCTCATATCAGTGCAAAACAAGTTATTTTCTCACATTTTTGCAAAGACAAAAAATACAAGAAATATAATTTGTGGTGATCTCCGAAGCTTGTATTTTAGATATGGGAAGTTCGACAGATTTTTAAAGCAAGATAACAGTTCAACAAATAAGTTGGGAATTTTTGGTAACTCGTGAAATGTTTTTTTTGTTCTTATGCATCACAATTTTTTAATGGATGGCTTTTGACTTGAAAAGGCGAACATAATTTTTACTATGTTGAGTATTTCAAATGGAATTTAAAACAAAGTTAATGGAAGTTTTGTGTCTGATTGATTTGATCGGTCAAATATATGGATAAAATTAGATTTACTATATCCTTAAGGGATCTTCTAATCCAAACCATCCTATTTTTTTGATATGGTGAGAAATAACTACTATAAAAAAAAAGGAAATTTGATCTAATGAAGACCATAAGAGATGGTAGAACAAAAAGGAAATTATGAGAAAAGTCATTTTCTCATGGGAGTAGAATGCACGTGCCTAAACAGGCCTAAAGCAATGGTTAAGTCGCCTTATAATTTGGAAATAACAAATTTGAGTAGTGGAAAAAACGCCATCTATACAAACTAATAAAAACATATGTGCCTAAGTGCAAATGGCTAATATTTTCTTTCAAAATTTTAGGGATTCTACTCTTAATTTGAAGGTAATGTGATTATTAGAAATAACTCATTTCAATAATGTTTTGAAGTGTGAAAAGTCATTTTAAGAAAATTATAGATTTGATAAATTTCTGACTTATATAAAAAAATTGTTTGTTAAAGATTGTCTAATTAACAATATTATAAGCCACATTCTCTATGATGGATGTCAGCCTTTACACGATATAGGCGAATTAAATTAAGATTGCATTTTAAGGAAATAGCACTTGCATGGTCCAGTTTAAATTTTTTTTAGCAAAATCATTTTTTAAACATAGAGCTAATATGATCATTCATATAATGCACAAAATTAAAATAAAAAAAAATTATAATTTAAAGTATGTCATCTTTTGTCAATAAAATTAAGAAAAAATGTAAATAAAAATCTTAGAATTAAGAAAATATATGCAGATTCAAAATTTATTTATAGAAATTAGTTACCACAATAATTTTCACACTTACTCTGGAGATATGTAAAATACCACAAAATAAACAAAAATCTTATGTATTTACATATCAACCAAATAAAGCCTTATATTTACTTGTATGATATCCTAATAACAACATAACATCCAAATATCACTAACTTCAACTTACCTAAAGTGAGACAATTTCATATGAAATATATTTTCATATGCACATTTTCATATAAGCAAATCCTTATATTTACTTATACATAGCAAGGGAAAGTAGACTAGTGGAGATGCAAAACGTACCCAAGCAAGAGATGCCTCCAAGATGGTACCAATCGTCCAAAATGCCTGGAAAATGACCATCCAAGTACCTCTATTTGGAGCCGGAACAAACTCTAAAAACCACGAAGCAAGGACTGGTCCGCCTCCCAAACCGACACCAACCACAAAACGAAGGATAAGCAAGGAAATATAATTGGGAGCAAAAGAGCTAAGAAGACCTGCTCCACTAGTGACTATAGCTGTAAATAGAAACCCAACCCTGGAATTGACAGAAATTTCAACATCCAACAGCTGAAGGGAATCATTCGTATTGAAAAAACAGAAAATTATGATAAGAGATGAAAAAGATAGCGTACCATAAGATCTATGAAAAAATAGTAGACAAAAAATGATTTTGTTATCTTAGTTAAGCATATTGTTTGAAATGACAAATACATAATTTTTTTATGTTAGAGAAAAAAACGCATTAATTATTTGCAAGTTGGATTAAATGTCATCCAAAACCAGAAAACATCAATGGTTATAAGCCCTTTCTAAATGTAAGACACCAACAATGAGTTGCATATGATGAAGCAGATGTTTTTACAGCATTAACAGACTTCCCNAATTTTTTTATGTTAGAGAAAAAAACGCATTAATTATTTGCAAGTTGGATTAAATGTCATCCAAAACCAGAACATCAATGGTTATAAGCCCTTGCTAAATGTAAGACACCAACAATGAGTTGCATACGGTGAAGCAGATGTTTTTACAGCATTAACAGACTTCCAAAATTAGATGTAAAATTCAATTTATTGGCAATGTAAAGTGTGCATAACTAAAATTAATATAT
>JXCR01138837.1:51047-102195 GCA_002079205.1 Phalaenopsis hybrid cultivar | reverse complement strand
TATATATATATATATATATACACACACAATCGATGAGTAGTATTTCGAGCCAAAACGAGTCGAACACGAACTAACAAATCTTTGTTCGTGTTTGGCTCGTTAACTTAGCAAATGAGCCAAACACGAGCTGTTCGCGAACAACGAGCCATTTTGACAGTCCTATGTCAATGTGATATTAGACCCTGTGACGCGGGAGCTTCTTGGAATTTGTGATCTCTGAATTTGTAATCTCGCGTAGTTGCAATCCCACAATTTGCACTGTTCCGCAGGTCGTGGACTTGATGCCGCAATGCAGGGTTCTGTCTATCATGGAATCGACGTACTGCATATGTGGGATGACTAAATGGACTATTTCCCGTCCGAATATCAAATTAAACATGTTTTTTATTTCTGACTTATTTTCTTTTTTCTTCTTTGTAATTAGGATATTTTCTGTTGGAAACCCATTTATATGTTGTTTTTTTTTTGGTTGGAAGCCTTCTGATTTTTTTTATTATGTTGGGAGATTTTATTCTGTTTGATGCTGTCCGGAGTGCTGTATCCTTATCATTTTGCAAGTGGTACATCTGTATCTTTCTTAGGAGCATGTGGTGGTCCCCATTACTTTCCACACGTCGCCATTTCACCGTCTACCTATTCTTTTCAATATGACATATGCTATACACGCTGTTATCTATTGTTTACAGCAGGAAACCTACTGTTTTATGCTGTCCTGTCGCTGTTTACGCCTGATTTCAACTAACATCTTTCCTCCTGCCTTACTCATTTTACAACTTTTGTACCCTTTTTCTATTTTTTCACACCTACTAGGAGCCCTAAAAAAGTATATTATGGCATTAGAGCCCTACAAACTCTAAAATTTTAGGATTTGTCTTCCTTACCCCAAATTCAAAATCTAATAAAATGATTCTAATTATACCCAAACCATTTATACCGCAAGTCCTAACCCCAATCCTAATTTTTCAAAATTCAACATTTCTACCTTCACGGAAATTTCACCTCGACGCGTAGCACAAAATTTAAGCCTCTAACCAACTTTGATTTATAATTTGCATTCGCTGAAAAATTGGACGGTAGAAGAATACACCATGCTGTCAAGGAAAAAACCCTTAGTGAGGTGTCCAAGAGCTTTCTATAGAAGATATGCAGCGAAAAGTCCTTTAACTGCAATAGTGGCTTGCCGTCTTTGAGAGAAGACAATCCAGTGAGGTTATTTATAACCATAATGATGATTTATTAGATCGAGGGATGAAAGTGAAATTCTTTCACCAAATAGTTTTCAATGATAAAGAAATAATATCCCAACAAATTTAACATTGAATATCAGAGAAGAAGTTAGAATTTGAGAGTGAAGATTGAGTTGTCGGATTTTGACGGTTGCATAGATTCAAATGAATTCTTTGAGTTGCTTCAAATAGTGGAACAAGTCTTTGAGTATAAAGATATTTCATCTGACAGGAGGGTCAAGTCAGTCGCTATTAAGTTAATGAGGAATATTTTTTGTGTTGGGAAACTTGAAGCGCTTACGATAACTTGAGGAGGGGGGAATCACTATCTGGTCTATAGGTTGTAAAAGGAGATGCAACACAATTATACCGTTTTATGCTGTTATCAAATGTTTACAGCAGAAAACCTGTTGTTTTATGCTGTCCTGCTGCTGTGCACACCTGATTTCAACCATCATCTTTCCTCTCGCCTTCCTTACTCATTCGAAAATTTATATACTTTTTTTTTTCACACCTTCTAGGAGCCCTTAAACGGTATATTATAGCATCAGAGCCCGAAAAACTCTAAATTTTTAGGGATTTGTCTTTCTTACCCCAAATTCAAAATCTAAAAAAAAGATTCCAATTATGCCCAATCCATTCATACCAAAATTCCTAAGCCCAACCCTAAATTTTCAAAATTTAACATTTCTACCTTCTCCAAAATTTCACCTCGACACATACCACAAAAATTTAAGCCTCTAACCAACTTCGATTTATAATCTGCAGTTGCCGAAAAATTGATCGGTAGAAACATGCACTATACCGTCAAGGAGAAACCCTTTGTGACGTGTCCAAGAACTTACTATAGAAGATATGCAGCGGAAAATCCTTCAACTGCAACAGAGGCTTTCCGTCTTTGAGAGGAGACAATCTAGTGAGGTTATCTATAGCCTCAATGGTGACTCGTTAGATCAAGGGATGAAAGTGAAATTCTTTCACTAAATAGTTTTCAGTGATGAAGAACTATTGTCCCGACCAATTTAACATTGAATATTAGAGAAGTCATGATTTGAGAGTGAAGATTGACTTGTTGGATTTTGACGGTCGCACGGATTCAAATGAGTTCTTTGAGTTGTTTCAAATAGTGAAACAGGTCTTTGAGTATAAAGATATTTCATCTGACAAAAGGGTCAAGTCAGCCANGATTTCAGCCATCATCTTTCCTCCCGCCTTCCTTACTCATTCGAAAATTTATGTACTCTTTTTTTTTTTTAAATTTTTTCACACCTTCTAGGAGCCCTTAAACGATATATTATAGCATCAGAGCCTGAAAAACTCTAAATTTTTAGGGATTTGTCTTTCTTACCCCAAATTCAAAATCTAAAAAAAAAAGATTCCAATTATGCCCAATCCATTCATATCGCAATTCCTAAGCCCAACCCTAAATTTTCAAAATTTAACATTTCTACCTTCTTCAAAATTCCACCTCGACACATACCACAAAAATTGAAGCCTCTAACTAACTTCGATTTATAATCTGCATCTGCCGAAAAATTGATCGGTAGAAACATGCACTATACCGTTAAGGAGAAACCCTTAGTAACGTGTCCAAGAACTTACTATAGAAGATATGCAACGGAAAATCCTGCAACTGCAACAGAGACTTTCCGTCTTTGAGAGGAGACAATCCAGTGAGGTTATCTATAGCCTCAATGGTGACTGTTAGATCGAGGGATGGTTTTCAGTGATGAAGAACTAATATCCTGACAAATTTAACATTGAATATTAGAGAAGTCATGATTTGAGAGTGAAGATTGACTTGTCAGATTTTGACGGTTGCATGGATTCAAATGAGTTCTTTGAGTTGCTTCAAATAGTGAAACAGGTCTTTGAGTATAAAGATATTTCACCTGACAGAAGGGTCAAGTCAGCCGCTATTAAGTTGAGGATGAATACTTTTTTGTGGTGGGAAACTTGAAGCGCTTATGCTAACATGGGGGAAAAAATCACTTCCTTGTCTGTAGGTTGTAAAAGGAGATGCACCACAATTAACACCCCCTCTCTCTCTCTCATTGATAGGTTATCTTCATAAAACTTCACCATCCATGCTAGAGAGATTCTTCTATTGTGGGGCTCACAACTAAATTCAGTTATCTCATGCTGAAATGTGAGTTGGTGGAATCAGTGAAACACACAGTAGCAATGTAACTTGGAGAATTGAGACCGTCTATTAGTAATGCGGTGCAGTTGTAGCCGTATTGACCCAACTTGATGTACATACTCTAGCTTTGAAGGTGGAGAAACAATAAGGTCTTCAAGTGACTGTCACACCTTACAGAAAGAGTTTACTCCTAGGATCATATAGTAAGAGTGTGCAGTGGAGCATCTAAGCTGATCCCGTTTGAGGAAGATTAGTTCAGATTAGAGAAAAAATGGAGACAACCCACACTCCTAAATCTGTCCTTGCTAGGAAGTGCTTCTTGTGTCACAACTTTTGGCACATTTTGTTTGATAGTCCAAACAAAAGTGTTATCTTTTACTGAGCAGGGTGCAGTGGAGGAGATAGGGTGAAGACCTAGAGGAGGAGAATTGGAAGTACTAGTTTCCAGCCGATGGAGAGATGGTAGTGATTCAAGATTATTCTATGAGAGTGACTCCAGTTGGTCTGATATTGGTTATTCTAGATGGTAGTGAGGCCGAGAAGTTAATACTGGAAAAAGGGTAGTCATTGTTGAAGGAGTTGTCCGATCCTAACTATCAATTTGACTTTTGAGTAGCTACCACCTACGGAGATTCAGAATGTCATAGATCTCATTTCAACTTTTTTTTTTTGCTAAACCAACTTATCTATGGGATGCGACCACCCGAGTATGAAAAATTGCAAAAAACATGTGATACACTTGATGGTAAGATGCTTGGTCCGTGAGAGTACCAGCCCAGATGGAGCTCAGCCCTACTTGTGCAAAAAAAAAAGATGAATATTTATTCTATCAACATAGACTTTGAATGAACATGTGTTTTAGAGTTGCACAAAATGGATGTGAGCTTAAATTTTGTAGTTGAATTGCCTCATACACAACAAGGCGATGCCTTTATTGTGATGGTGATAGACTGATTCTAGAAGCCGTCAGAAAATAAGTCTCTCCTAGCTGGGGAGAATGAAGCAGGAGCTTCCCAAAAATCACAATCCCTCGAAAATGCGATCCCATTATTACGTGTTTCCTCAAGTTGTAGATTCAATCCCGTTTTGTGGGACTCCGTATGTTACGAAATAACGTACCACGAGTGCATGATGACCTCAAGTGTAATTTTCATTATGATTATCAAATTTAGCCGGGGTTTTCCTTTTCTGGTTTAATTTCTTTTTTCTTATTTCTAATTAGGGTATTTTCTAATAAGAATTGATTTATGTGTTTTTTCTTTATTGGAGAGAGCTGATTATAGTTATTGTGTTTGGAGGTTGTATACTCTATTTATGCTCTATGGAGTACTGTATCTTCTTCCTTTTACATGTGGTGCATCTATACCTTGCTCAGGAATAGGTGGTGGATTTCTCTCACCATTTCATTTTCTACATGCTATTTTTAATAGGATAACTATTACTCGCTATTTTTTATTGTTTACAACCAGAAATCTGTTGAGTTCTGCTGTCCCGACGTTGTGCATGCATGATTTTAGCCAACATTCTTCCTCCCACCTTTCTACTTATCCTACAACTTGTCATGTTCCGATCCAAGGTTTGGAGTTAACAAAATGAGAACAGATAGCCGAACGGTAGAAAATAATTCTCTGCTATTTTATTTCTATCATAAGTAGTTTAATCTTCAAAATAATATGTGAAAGAGTCACTAAAGAAAACTATTAAAATTAACAAATTGAAATTTATATCTTTGTGATGGTTATTCTCGCCTCATATACATATTTGATATTCTTTTGTTCATCTTATTCAAATACCTAAAACCTAAAATAATATTAAAGCAACATAATGAGTTATCTAAATATAACCCAGGAGTAATCACGCTTCTGAACTACAGTAACCCAAGGAAAATAATTCAATATGTATGTTGGTCTTTTATTTCTCTACAAGAAATGTTTTAATATGCTAATCTTCTCTATTTTTATGAGAAATCTTATGTATGCTAATGCATGTATCAATGTTCTTTTTTTAAATGAACATACACAAGTATTTTAATTGCATTTATTTTAATTTTACTTTTATTTTTTATTCTTTAGACATATTTCTGTTTCTGTGAGGATTACCGTCAACAAAATCTTACATACCTTGGCCGCTATTGTTAATCGACTCCTATCGGCACAACAGTTAACGTTTATACATCACAATTGTTTAGGATGGAAAGACCCTTACCTGCCCCTGACCGACATTATCCTGTCGACACATCAGTTAACAATGTAAACTTCACAATTATCTTAGGAGGTAAGCTCTGATCAATTTGCCCCTGGTCGATATTATCCCGCCGACACAACGGTTAGTGATATCACAATTTGTCCGGGGTGGTAGAAAACCTCTATGCGCGCGGATACTTTGACATCCTTTGTCTGTACCATTAGGGTGTGAACTCCTCTGAACATGCACATATAAGCATTCATCTATAAGTTATTTTATTATTCACAACACACTTATTTTGAGACATAATTATGCATCTACTAACATGCATTACTCTTACTCTACTATGCAACTATCTTCATCCATCTCTCATATCTGTATCTCATGCATATATATTACTCATATCATGCATAACGTTTTTATTGTGTTTATCATGCATATTTTTTCTATTATGTCTATCTTGCACATTATGTATATCATACATATCATGCATCTCATCTATAATTTTCATGCATATTTATCATGTCTAAGGCAATATGAAATCTGACTAAACTAGTACATATATGAAGTCAAACATACCTTTTAAAATAAAGAAGATTATTAAAATTTAGAAATATGATTACTCACGTCGATTGCACACTAGATTATTGATCTTCAGTAACTTGTTGGACGTTGCGATAACTTTTATGTTATTCTTAATAACGTATAAACATAATATTAAACTTTAAGATTCAAGTGATTTTTGTAAATCAAATTATTTTTCTTTAAATTAGAATGAGATTAATTTAACTGAAATTTATGGAGCCATCCTACGACGATCTTCTATACACTTGCCACGAACTTAACGTCTTAGGTAAGCAACTTGAAATCTATAAATATCTTAGGATTCCCAGATATCTTGACTCATAAGGTAATCTAACCAAAAACATGACTGATTAGCTTAAATGTACCTCAACCAGTTTCTCGACAACCCGACCCTTCTACGAAGCTGCCAAAACTTCCTTCCCTCTTGTTCTTCTCACCCAACCCTTCTCCTATCTTTGTTGATTCTATGTTAAAGTCCTTATGGAGTTTGCAATCCACATTCAACACTTCAGACACAAGTTCGGTGCCTCTGAAGGCTATCAAAAACGAATAATATGCACAATTCATCACATGCGTCAAAATTGGAACAAGAAGAAGAAAAGGAATGTCTCAAATAATGTGAAATAGAATTTCGTACTCATCGATTTCACCCCGAAGCCCAGAAACCTAGCTACTCGTTGCTCACTATCGTGCATTTGCGTGCGATCCCGACTCCAGCACTGTAGCTAGAGTTGCGGGCTCCCTTCGGCCAAGGGAAATGAGGTGGGGTAGGAAGAGAATACTGAAATTAGCGTGAAAGAAGGGTTTACACTCACAAATTTCTCCCTCGAGCTCCCTACCGTGAATTGCAGCTCTGTGTGGGTCGCTCTCCCCGTCTGTTCGTGGCTATGGACTGTACTGCGATCATAGCTTCCCCCTGGACCTTTTGCTGAGCTAAACCGAGAGGGAGGGAGGTAGTGGGAATGAAATCGCAAAGGGAGAGGGAAATCGAGAGCGGAAGAAGAAAATTGAAGGCTCTAAAAGCCATTCGATCGAAATCCTTGATTTAGAAGGCGTGGGAGGCGGTCTGGAACAATGAGGGATTAGGGAGGATTAATGAAAGGGTTAATTAGATTTAATTAATTTATAACTTATGATATTTATATCTTAAAACATATTCAAAATTTATAGATTATATTATATATTGAATTGATCGATTTTTTGTGTAGAATTTTATATTATTATGATTGAAATCCAAGGGATATGAAACTTGTGGTATATTTTTAGTTGCCGAAATTTTTATCGAAGTTCTAAAAAATCGGTTATTACACAACTTACCTATCCCTTCCTTTTATTCTTTCAGAATTTCCAAGAGCCCTAGAACAGTATCATCCTGTTTTACAAGATTTAGTGGATAACTTTCTAACACTGAGAACTAGAATGAGCTTTTGGAGGGTTGATGAAAATATTTTCAAAATTTTGGAAACGTGTAAAATGCAACTGCGCCTTTTGCACCCAACCTTATGTTAGACCTGATGATTTGGATGGCTAATCTTCGAATTCATTATTGCACTTATTTTAAAATTATCTGAGCATCGGCGGCAAAAAATGGGCGAGGCAAACTGTTTTTATTTTAATTAACTTTATTCTTACTTCAAGTTGAAGCTTTGCCATTTCATCCTTTTTTTTTTCCGACAAGGAGATTTAAATCTATTGATTTATTAGAGATTATGATGTACCTTTCCATCTAAAACCTTTCGGTAGTAATCACTTGTATGCTTTGTCTGTTCATCAAAAAGCAAATGTGTAGCAATTATTTTGTTACTATATTTATTAGTAGAAACTGTGTATAATAAATGTTGGTTTGCAATTCTATTGCTTTCTATTTTTGAGCAAGTTCTTAAAAATTTATTCTTAGTATAGCTTACTGTTGTGATTGGAAATGTATCTCAATCCATATGATTTCCCATTTTAGATAGAATGTTTTTTTGTTGATAACAAGCTAATGATAGGGCATGGTTTTTTGTTTTTGTGAAAATTATAGGTTGCCTTACCCTGCAGATTAGCAATTTACATAAGTTTCTCATGGTTTACTTGTTTGTGCATCTTCTTGTAGATTGAAGCAAGAAACGCAACTTTTGGATGCTTCTATCTATCTGAAAATCTCAATAATGACATGGAATATATTTTTCAATCCCCTAAGGCTGACAGAGAGAGTGCTTTTAATGATTTAGATCACGCATTACCGGAGCCGGTTGACTCTTATTCTAGTAAGTATTGCGAATCTTATTACTTCTTAGTTATTGCTATTGTAGAATATAATTTGTTGGTTGCTAATAAATTTTCTTTAAGTTTAATATCTTCATGAGTTTACACTGTTAGAAAGGTCAATCATATAATTTTTTAAATGCGTTGATTTTTTTTTTCGTTTTGATGAAGTTATTTAGGCCAGTTGTAATCTACTATAAACTTGCAAATATATGAAATTTTTTTGGCCAAAAAAAGTTTTTTTGTTGAACTTTATGATCATTTTAAACTTGCCAGACTGCAGAGCTAACTGTCCTATATATGAAGTGGTGGGATTCTGGGTTCAGTCAAAATTACTTATATGCTTTTCGGATTTGTTAAAAGAGGATATTATTCTTGTAAATCAGTTCGATTTCAAGATATGTCTTAGTTTTTTTTTGACTTCTGTCTGTTGATATTGGAAGTGCCATCATTTTCACACGTATATTCAGGTGGGGGATCTCTAGATTTATACAATGACCCTGAATTCTGCTGGCACTTTGGGATTCATGAAGGAGATAAAGGTCAATGTACCAGTCCTGAGGTTTTCACGAGCTTTCTAGGGCTTCTTGATTCTGTCTCGTATAATGACGCTAAATCCAACCAAACAAAGTCGTTTGGTCAAAGAATACCTGATCCAAGGTCTGGCTTTTACACTTAAAGTTTCTATTTTCAGCGATAATGCTGATTGTTTAGATATTAACGCATTGATTAATGAAATAATGCTTCTTATAGTAGATATGTATCTTAGCAACGCTGTATTTTCGTTTCAAAGGTTATAAAATCCATCAATGTAACACTATTCTTTTGCATCCTATTCATGCAATTTAAAAGTTATGTTTTGTGCCATTTTTATTCGTAATAAGACATTCTAAACTTTTATACATATTTTAACTAGGTACAAACTGAAGAGACAGTTTGACCGAGGTTCATATGGTGAAGTTTGGTTGGCATTTCGTTGGAATTGTTCTACTGAATATGACACATCCTATCCTTTATTTAGTGGTCAAACGTATTCTTTGGGTAGCCAAAGGCTTACTGCACATTTGTACGATGTAAGCCCATCCAATGAATCCTGCAGTAGTAACTCGAGTGATGGAGATTCATTCATTTTGAAACGTATAATGGTAAGCAATTGGTTATTGGTGCTCCTTGGGCTTAAGCAAATCATTGTTCTGATTATCCTAAACTTTATTTTTTTGTATACTTATTTCAAAATTTCTGTGTGGAATGGTCCTTTTGCGTGAAAATGTTACACCTGCGTTTTCAGGGTAGATGGCTTCCCTTTTTGAGTTCCTTGCAGCAAGAATCTTACTCCTATCAGTAAACTCCAGTTATGCCTTCTCAATTTTTTCCGGCTGTCTTAATTTTCTTGACATGATTGCCATTGTCTTTTACTTCATGATATGTTTGTTATCGTCTTTTGCTTTGAATATAACTTTAATGATTAGGGATGCATCCTCTTAACATATAGATCAAGAGAGTCCATCACTAACATGCAGTTTATTTTGGTTAATTTATATAAAAATAGTCGACACGCAATCTGCTGATAGTATCATGGTTTAAGGTCCTCATCCCATCTTCTGACTAGAAAAGTGAGCAATGTGTAAATCTACAATTGTGATTCTCCTTACCATTTAAAAGCCATGTTCTTATTAACTTCTTGTATTAGTGTCCTTGTTCAATTTCCTCCTCAACTTTGACAAAGCATTTTTTAGAGTTTAATTCTAACCTTCCTACCTCGATTTCTTGACTTTAAGCTTATTGTAGTATGATCGCTTAGAAAAAGCCAACCCTCCTTGGAGTCTCCTTGATGGAGTGAGAACCCGAGCCAAGTTGTTTTAATCAATCTTGATTTTGTCACCTTGCTCAAGGCAACATCATTTTTACAATTGCAATAACTACTCTTTCACTAGGGAAAACTATGCCGACGACAGAAATCTGAAAAACAAAAACTGAACCCTAATGACACAAAATAACACACAGTGTGTGTGTGTGTGTGTCATTGTTAGCTATCACTGAAGTGCTTGAAGCCGAAGCAGAAGATGCGGGTGCGGGAGAGGGCACCACAGCAGTCCGTGAATGACGCCGAACAGGAACAAAAAGCTTCACACGAGAATCGTCCGCGAACGACGCCTCCGCTTCCCCCTCTCGTACGTAGCCCGCTCATTGCTCTTGGTAACGCGAGGAAGCCGAAGCAGAAAATGTGTGTGTGTGTGTGTGTGTATCATTTTTAGCTATCATTGAAGTGCTTGAAGCCGAAGCAGAAGATGCAGGTGTTGGAGAGGGCACACCACAGCAGTCCGTGAACGACGCCGAACTGGAACAAAAAGCTTCACACGAGAATCGTTCGTGAACGACGCCTCCGCTTCCCCCTCTCGTACGTAGCCCGCTCATTGCTCTCGGTAACGCGAGGAAGCCGAAGCAGAAAATGCGGGTGCGGGAGAGGACACACTACAACAGTTCGTGAACGACACCAAACAGGAACACAACATTAACTTTTCTCGACGCTCTCAGTAGGATACACCGACTGCTTTTTCCCTTCGTCCCGACGCTCAACGTTCTCAGCAAGGGACGCCGAGCTTCAGGCTCTCAGTAGGAGAGCGACTACTACGGGATTTCGGGATTCAGCAGGAGACGCAGACAGCTACGGGATCTGCTATAGTCTCGACGATGCGTTCTTATGCTAATGCAGTTGTTGACGACTTTCCTATTCGTACCCGTGCTCCTCTTTCAGGTTCAGAGTCTAGTTTTCATATTGGCTAGTCATGCAATATTCCTCAATATTTTCACGACACTCTTGAAGGTGGTGGTGATCACACTTTCATTAAAAAGCTTGACAAAAAAAATGAGAAGCCTGCTCTTATTCTCACTGAGGTTGAAACCAATACTCTTGCGTCCTCTTGGCGTTTTGCACTAGTGGGAAAATTTCCTTATGGTCACCAAAAACTGGAGATCATTAGGAAAGAATTTGATGCTATGAAACCATTGGGTAGTTGAAATATTGGTTGACTTGACGGTCTACATATACTGATTCAGTTATCTCGCGATGTCGATTACATTCGCATTTTCTCTCGAAAACTTATCAAGATCGACAATCGTTTTATAAAAATTCTGAAGTGGACTGTAGATTTTGATCCAAAAGCGGACTCCCCTATCATTCCTGTTTGGATAATGTTTACAGTGTCAAAATTACGTCTGTTCAACATGAAAATTCTTTACTCTTTAACAATTGCTTACGGTAAGCCTCTCAAGGTTGATAGTCCTACGCTTGCTGTCACCTGACCCTCTGTGACTTGTGTGTAGTTGAGAGAGATATCACTCAACTAGCTCCGGAGGAGGCATGGATTTACACTACTTACAATGGGTATTGACAAAATGTTGAAATATAACCACACACTTCACACACTTCTTATTGCTTTTATTGCAGTATATTTGACCACAGTTTTACTATTTGCTATCGCTTGCATATTCATCTAAAGCCGACTATCGCTAAAGATCAGCCACCTACCTACCCTGTGGAGAAGGTGCAACCCGATCCTCTTTCTAACACCGCAGTTCCAGATGAAGAACACCATACTATAGGTGCAGATTCAAATGTGCTGATACCACTCACTGTTATTGAAGAAAACCCACTTACATGCCAAGACACACGAGAGTTCTCCTTCGATCCGATAAAAGATTAGCTGGTACAATAAGTAGTTGCTTCTAATGTTCAACAACCTACACATGTCCAACACACTTTAGACCATTCCACTGATCAGGTAAGCCAATCTTCAGATGAGGAATGACAGCTCTATTCCAGGAGGAAGAAGAAGAACAGAGGCCG
Organism: Phalaenopsis hybrid cultivar; assembly: GCA_002079205.1. Lineage (NCBI taxonomy): Eukaryota > Viridiplantae > Streptophyta > Magnoliopsida > Asparagales > Orchidaceae > Phalaenopsis > Phalaenopsis hybrid cultivar. The sequence goes on along the minus strand of JXCR01138837.1, from coordinate 89,963 downwards.
ATTCGAGCTTGGGAATTTATTGGATGATACATTAGTTATTATTGACAATGACACTCATTTTACCAATTTATTAGCTGGCTCCTTCTCTAGAACTAGAGACAGAAACAAGATAAAATTGGGTCGCTCTCTAGCTACTTGATACTCCGTATTTTGACACTTTTTGATTTTTTTTCTTTAGGTCTCTCATGTATTTTGTTGTATTTTCCTTTTTTGGAATCATTTGATGTGGTGGTTATCGTGTGGGCAGAGTGTCATGTTTCGGCTCTCCACACAATCTATTTGTATCATATTTTCTATTTAATATATTAGCCTTTGGGCTTTATTATATATATATATATATATATATATATATATATATATATATATAGTTTTAGGTGTGCCAGCAGTGGAGCTCCTCAGACCAGATGTGCAACATCTCTTCATTCACCTGCAGACTGATCCAAGATCTTCTATCCATGCAACTACTCACCCAAAACTGGTTCACAATCCTGCTTGAGAAGAAAACCACCCCTTTTTCTACTTCTTTAGTCTATTTTTGTAATTTTGATATTTTGTTCTCTATTCATTAAAATAGTTTCAGGTTTTTTTCAGGAGGTTAAAATGTGCAATAATCTAAATAGTTGTTTTTGGATTGTTATGGTAAAAAAATATATGTATGCATGCATATATATATATATATAGGAGGAAAAAACAACAATGACTCCCTACGTGTTAACATTTAAAAAGAATGTACAAGGATAGGGAGGGAGAGATGATCCTCTTCTAGAAAACACAAAAAATACAATTAACTCACCTCTATGAGTCCCTCTCCCCGCAGTACAATTCACCCAAAAAAGAATCTCCAAAATACAGGTATACCCAAAAATTAAGAAAGTAAAAAAAGAGTAATCCTGTGTATTTGTATATCTTGGAAGTATCTTGAAAAGAANATATATATATATATATATATATATATATATATATATATATATATATATATATAGGAGGAAAAAACAACAATGACTCCCTACGTGTTAACATTTAAAAAGAATGTACAAGGATAGGGAGGGAGAGATGATCCTCTTCTAGAAAACACAAAAAATACAATTAACTCACCTCTATGAGTCCCTCTCCCCGCAGTACAATTCACCCAAAAAAGAATCTCCAAAATACAGGTATACCCAAAAATTAAGAAAGTAAAAAAAGAGTAATCCTGTGTATTTGTATATCTTGGAAGTATCTTGAAAAGAAAAAAAAACCAAAAAAAATCATGCAGAAGTGCTGTCCTCGGTATAGCAGATATCTCCAAAAAGACCGTGAGCATGGACTCCAACACAGCCCGTGACTCCAAAAAAAGAGATCATCCTGTAACAAGTGATAAAAATAGCCAAACCAAACAAAATAGAAGAGAACCGTAAGAAAAAAAGGCAGTAATGCCCAGCCAAACCGAATAGAGCTTCATTTGATGGCCAAAAAAACATAGAAAACTTAATACCGAACATAAAGAAGATTTAAAGTATCCCCAATGATGAGTCTTCTAAGAGGAGCAGTGGGGTGTATGCCAACGTGACAAATCTCCCCTGCATGCTTGGCAAACCAATCGGCAGGGGAATTGCCCTCTCCATGTATAAACTTCCAATTAACCTCAAGATATTTATCAGCTATAAGAGCTAGTATTCTTTTAAAGGTACCAACAAAATCCCAGAGTGGAGAAAACGTACCAACCAAAATATCATAAAGCATTTTGGAGTCCATCTCCACCTCTAATTTATGAAATTTGAAAATGTTAGCCACCACTAAAGTCAAATAAACTCCCCAACATTCTATAACCAATGGAGTTTCAACAATTACTGGGGAAGGAAAATAACAAAGACATCTCCTCTCAGAATTTATAAATAAGCCCCCAACCGTAGCATAATTAGGATGCCAACAACCATCAACATTTAATTTCACATAATTAGCGTGCGAGGAAGTCCATGTGATAAGCCGAGTGGGCTTAGAAACTTTAATCACAGAAGAACTAGCTCGTAAAACTTTATTGTAATAGACAATCACATAGGCAACAATCAAAGAAGTAGAGGGGGGAGAGATGTGATACTTAAAGCTGTTTCTGGAGTTTCAAATGAACCAAATAACCAATAAAGGGAGGGAAAACCTCTCCTGACAGGCATCATAATCCTTCCATTGCTACAAATAACTAGTTAAAGAACCTCTATGTATCCAAGAGAAACCAAAATAAGAGCCAATCATATCCCAAACATCTAAAGAGAAAGCACACTAAAAAAAAATGTGTTTTATATCCCCCTCCTTCATTTTACACATATGACTTTTTGAGGCTAATTTCAAGCCCTTAAGCTTAAGAATATCATCAATTGGGATTAAAGACTTAAGTTATCTCCAAAGAAAAAAGGACAGAGGGAGATAAATATTTATGCCAAATCCATTTTCCCCATATCCAATCCCGATATGAGTGTAGAGTGTCATAAATGAGTTTGCAAATCGAGAGAGAATTGCTTCTTTTCCACATGGGGAGATCCCTATGAGTAGGAATAATGGAGATAGTGAGAATATGCTTTGCATTATGTTCCCCAACCATAGAACATAAGTTAGAGTAATCCCAACCATCATTAACAAAGAAATCCGATACCAATAAAGAGTTATAATGAAGAGTGAGATAAATCAGAGTTATGTGAAAAACCACCTAATTATCATTCCAGAAGGAAATCTTCCCCTCCCCAATGTCCCAAAAAATGAAACCGTTTGCTGTATCTCTAGCATTTACCACAGCCTTCCAAATACGAGAATCTCCAACCTTCCATGAGACCAAGGAAGGATAAATATGAGCAAAATATTTTTGCTTCAGAAACATGACCCAAAGAAAGGAACCCAATCTAAATTTATACCAAAGTTTACAAAGATTCACTTCAACAGTATGTTTTAGTGCTTTATAATCGAAGCCACCAGTCTCTTTAGACTTACAAACTTTATGCCAAGTACTCCAAATTTTATTTACACCATTCCCCACCCAAAGAAATTTATTAAAGAGCTTCTCCATAGTACAAATAACACTTTTCTTGGGATTGAACACTTGCAAAGCATATAATGAAATACTTTGAAGAACACTAGTATGTAAAGAGATCCTGCCCCCAGTGGAAAGGAAAACATTTCTCCAATCATATACTTTACGTTTGATTTTATGAATCACATCATCCATATGTATTTGTTTCCTCCTTCCCCGTATCAAATTCACCCCAAGATATTTAAGGGGAGGAGAGACATGATCAAAGCCTGTAAAAATAACTCCCCAATGAGTAATATGTTGGTTAACCTGCTTGTCAAAAAACATCTGACATTTGTCACTATTGAAATGAAAACTGGGGAAGTTTTGGAAATCCTGCAGAAGCCCCATCACTTGTTTTATGGTAGGTTTAGAAGCATTAGTAAAAATAATAACGTTATCAGCATAAGCAAGGTGAGAGACCGTCATTTTGGCTTTATGGGAAAACTGAGCATGGGGATGTGAGAATTGGAAACTGTTAAGCATTCTAGAAAAATAATCAAAAACTAAAATGAAAATAATAGGAGAAAGAGGGTCTCGCTGTTTGATGCTCCGAGAAGCAGCGAAAAAACTATAAAAATTTTCATTAACTAAGGCAGAATAATAATTGTTGGCACGTCATCTTTTAATGAAAGAGCAGAAACTTGTATTGAAACCTCTAGCTTTTAGAAAATTGATGATGAAATCCCAATTTAAGGTATCAACGTTTCTTTTGATATCAAGTTTGATAACCAGATTGCCACCCTACAATTTTTATCAAGATCCTGTAAAATTTCCTGTGCCAATAGAATATTATCAGAAATGTCATGACCTTTAATGAAGGCCGATTATTGAGGAGAAATAAGAGAAGGAAAGAGAGGTTGGAGACGAACCACAATCAATTTGTTGATAATTTTAGAGACAACCGAGGTTAGTGATATGGGCCTAAAATCCTTCTAGTGTGATTTTGTATTAGACTTAGGGATGAGAACATTTAAAGCAACAGAAAAATACTTTGTAGGGTCAACTCCCTGGAAAAAGCTTTGAATAGCCAGCACTACATTCTTAATAATGCTCCAACATGAAATATAGAAAGTGGAGGTGAAACTATCGGGGCCAGGAGCCTTCTGTGAGCTAATATCTTTAAGGGCATTGAAAATTTCTAACTTAGTAGGGGGACCAGACAAAGAGAGATTGGAAATCATCTCTCTGGTCCTAAAAAAAATCTGAAATAATATTAGTGACAGATGGAGTATCAACATAAAGAGAAGAAAAATAATCAATTGCATTAGAACCGATCTGATTAATATCAGTGAGAACAGAGCCCTCCTTAGTGATAATCTTGATGATGATATTTATGTTACGACAATGTTTGATAGTAGCATGAAAATATTTGGTGTTTCTGTCATCGTTCTTGAAATGATTATCACAAGCTTTCTGTCTAAGAAAATCCTCAATAGAAATTTTCTCTAAAAGAGTATGATGAGCATTCACTAGTTTAGACACGAGATCGGGAATAACAATCACCTGAGCTTCTAAAGAATCCACCTCCTGTTGGGCCTTTAGAACCCTAGAGTGAACATTACCAAAAGTGTCAATGTTCCATCTCTTTAGATCAAAAATCACATTCTTATGTAGTTGCCACAAAGTAAGCCAAGGATTCCCACTTCCTCTAGAAACCAAAACCTGCTTAATAAAATCAATGAAAGTGGTGTGAGTAGCCTAAAACATCAAGAAATTTAAAATGATAGCGAGAAGGTTTGGAATGAAAAGCTAAAGTAAGCAAAATAGGATTGTGATCTGAAGCAGCATGATTCAAATGTTTGACTTGTATAATATTGTAGTAGCTCAAAAACTGAGAGTTTCCCAAAAATTTATCCAAACGTTGCATAAAAAAACATCTCCGCCAAGTATAAGGAGGGTTAGAAAAACCTAAGTAAAAAATGCTAGCTTCCTCAATGTGCTCACAGAAACGATTTATAAGACTTGTGTCAACCTTAGCACCACCACATCTCTTTGTAGGCGACATAATCATATTTAAATCACCTTCAACGAACCAATTATCAGTAATGATAGCCCCCATATGAGTAAGTTGTTGTCAAAGGAGTTTATCCCTGAAAAAAGAGCTGACATAAATAAATGTAGCCCAACCAGAAAACATTTTAAATTGATATTGAATGAGAACATATTGTACATTGTCATCAATGATATTAACAGCGATATTCTTCTGCCAAAATAGCCAAAATAACAAGAATACCAAGTTTATGGACCCTACATAAATGCTTTAAACGATTAAATGAGTGACCCATGACACCCTCCCACCTAGCAATCCTATGGGGTAGGTAAGTGCTTACATTCTAAGTGATAAGTGACGTCAGTAATATTTGGTTGTGTCAATTTTGGAAGTTCAGATTTCTTTCTACCTCGTTTTCTGCTATATCTCTGAATTTGCCATTCAGATTCTAAGGCAGAAACAACTGATGGTGATGGGTCTTGTTGTGAAGAAGTAACCCCAATAGTTGAAGGCTGAGCGGGATCAACAGTTTCAGTTTGATTGGGTGATACAGTAAGTATGTGAGTGGAGGGCTCGGTTTGAAGTTCAAGGAAAACAGAGGGTTCAACAAAATTAACAATTGTAACATCGAAAATGCACATGAGCCACCTCAGCTTCCACTATAACAGGAGGAGGCATCCTGGTAGCATCTAAAGAGGGAGCAGGCAAATCATTTGAACCCTCTACATCCGCAACATCCACGATTAGAGGGTCAACCAAAACCATGACAACATCAACAGTCTGCATAGATGGTTGGGAGGAAGTAGGAAGAGCAGATTTCTGCTCACCAGGGGGCGGTCGAGTGGTAGGAAACTTCCTAAATTCAGGATGTAAATGAAAGCAATGATCAGAATCATGACCAAACATGCTGCAATGCATACAGTATTATGGATGCTTTTCAAGCAAAACCGACTGCCAGTAACCAGTATGACTAGAGTCTATCCAAATCTCCTCCGGAGGAGGTAAGGTGTCATCCCTACGTTCATATGGTATTTATAGGGGAAGTGGCCCTCCCCTTGTGCGGCAACCCTAGCCCATAACAAGAACCAACCCCTACACCCCTTGGTTGAACCGGTTCGGCTAATCCCGGCCGGTCCAACTCCCAGGGATCCCCACATCATTAATTCAAACATTCATATGGTATTTATACAATACTAAGCGAGCTTGTAAAAGAAACAATACAAAATCAGGAAGAAAATAATGACAATAGTACATGAATTGAGAGTGGATAAAATAATAATTACAAAATAAATAGGTCTTAGATTGATGAGATGATAGTAATAATGCTATGTATCTTTCAGGTGGCTTAAATTAAGGAAGTTGGAGGACTGTGTTTGATGCCATATTGATGGAGGCGGAATTAATGGACGCATAAATAATGAAGATAATCTTTCCATATTAGTTTTTCAAGTTGTCATATTTTTTTTCTTGGTTTTTTTACTTCTTGACCTTATTTATTATAAAAATTTATAAATAGGGCTACTGCTTTCTTTTTTTTCTCCTACAAATGTGCTATTAAATTTTAATAGAAATCTAGTTGAGTTGATCAATTTTTCACTGTTGATTGTTAAGTATTGAGCTCATTATAGCATCTTTATGCAGTATAGCATATTTCTGATATGTAGTATTTTCTTAGAAGTGTGCTTTCTATTCAGGTGGAGCGAGGAAGTGGTGCTTACTTAAGTGGCCTGCGTGAAAAGTACTTTGGTGAAATTTTTTTAAATGCCTCCTTTTCATTACATGATTTACGAAAGACAGGATTATCTACTACTTTTTCAATGGAAGATGAAGTCCATTCTGACAACTTGATATGGAATGATATCTCTGATGTTTGGGTGAAAACATGTAAATATGATATTGGGAGCACAGATGTTGGGAATTTCAAGACAAAAGCTAACTGTGAAGAAGGTTTAGAACATATAGCTCGCTTTGTAGAATCTTTTGAATCCGAGTCAAATGAGATATGGCTTGTGTTCCACACCGAAGGCTTATCCCTTTCAAAGCTGATGTATACGGCAGAGGAAGTAAACTCATTCAACATTGATGAAATGTATGAAAATGTGAAAAGGATCCAGGTAGTGCATCCATCAAAATGGTGGCACTGGCTGCGAACAACAGAAGCAGGAAAGAAGGAAATGCAGAGTCTTGTATGGCAATTGGTGAGATTTTACCAACCATTTCAAGTTTTGACAGCCAATCTTATTATCCCTACACAATTCCCTTATTTTCTGCTGCTTTAATTTTTTGTACCTATTTTGGCTGAGAATGTTAAAGCTTATATTATTATCGTCTTAAGCAAAAACCCCATCAACATTAGCTTTATCCTAGCTCGTTGTGGGCATAGTCTTTACTGGTAATGTGGAATTTATCAGATCATGTTTTATCAATATCACCAACTTCAGTTGGCGATCTCCATACTTAAGATGGACTATGAACATGGATCAATAGTTCTTGGAAATCTTTGATAGTCAAGTTGAGTGCGCAAAAATGTGAATACTACAGTAGACTTTTGTTAGAACTAGTAAGGTTGTAGAAAAATGTTTAAATCCTAAATGTTGTGAAAACTAGAATTGATAATTTTGATACGAGTAATAGTGACAAAAAGAAGCAAGCAGATAGAATTTATGTTGTGACAAAGTTGGTTAACCACCGTAAACATAACTAGAAATTGTGAAAGTGACTTGTAGTTGTAAAGATACTTAACACCTAATATAGCTTTATTAGCGGGGTCTTGCACAAGGATTCATATAGGATATGGACAACTAGTTTAGATATATGCTAATGCATCTAATGATAAACACGGAATTATATGTCTAGATGCTTTGGTAACCTCTTAGGTTAATTGAACAGTTCTTCCTGCATGAACTTGAATTACAGGCTTGGGTCGACCTTTTTAGGGTACTTAATTGTGTTGGATCATCTGGTTGATTAGAGAAATTCATTAGGTTTCTTGTGACAGCAATTTTAGATTGAAATATGTTGTGGGGATATGATTGTTTTGTTCATTGAAAATAAACAATATCTAAACCTCTTGGTACTCTCTTTTCATAAAGTGGTAAATATGGTGTTAAATTGGATTATTGAGTCTTTCTTTGTTTCAAATTATAAGTCGCAGCAGCCCATTTAAATAATATTGAAACTTGAAGTCCTTAGCTAGACAATTAGGAATGTTTAGCAACCGCATGATACAAGAGACGGTTGGTATGTCTGGGTGCGTGGATATGTACTTATCCCTTTAAGATCTTTCAAAATTTGGATCCAATGATCTTACTACGCGAACTCACCCCAGTATGGCATACCAAATTTGTATCAAAGTACCTATCTTACTCACAAACTCATATGCAAATCTAATGATCTAGTAAAATTGATTATTTTATCTACTTTATTCCAATTATTGGATTTGCGATACAACTTTGTATTGTAATATAATCAACTTTAATAGAACTAGATTTCTCTTTATTACACAAAAATATTATTGTAAAATTAGTATCTTGGAAGTGGCTTATTAAGCACTTTAAAATAATCATGTGAACACAAAGTAAGTATAATTCTCATTGTCGTGTCATTAAAATTTTTTTTCCTTCGAACACGAATATCGATGTATTTTTAGCAAGAAATATTCTAAATTCAAATTCAAGATCATTCGAGACTCAATTTTAATATATTTATTGTCAAATTGGGCCTGTGACATCGAAAGTGATCCAATTTTAACATATTTATTCAAATTCAAGATTATTGAAATATAATAAGAAGTTTTGTTGCATCAATTGGAATGCTAAACGATCTCAAAATTTAACATTCTTACTCAAGTTGAGCGGCTCGACGAGAGGAATCCAAGGTGCTAATGATTATCTAGTTAGGAGATATTTAAGACACTTGAATATTGAAAAAACTTTTTGTGATTAAGGGAATCAATGTAAATAATCCGATGGAGTGTTTTGAAAAATTGGCGAAATTAACCAAAACTGTTTTTGTTGGATTTAGTATCCCCTATTTTGTCTAGAGCGAAAAATACATAGTGCGAGCATTGCGTAAACTATTGCACATGAAGGAGACATATTTGAAGCTTCACGAAAAACTTGTAAATTTGAAATTAAAATTCAAGCGTCTAGGTCGAGCTTATCAATTCGCTACTGAAAAAACTCTAAGCCGTCTACTAACTTGAATGCAATCCCTTTCACTAAGGAGCAATTGTAACACTTGCAAAAATTATTTCAATCTTCATTATTATTCTTGATTCCGTCTTGCACTTTAGTACAAATGGATAACTCTTTTTTGCTGCTTTGTTAGGTGTTTTTCCTAATTTTTTTGATTCTTAGATAACTAACTCTTGTTCAATTGATTATGTGATAGGCTCTAAATTTATTTCCACCTATGGATTTTATGCAGACAATGAAACGGTCAAAATTGTCGATGATTCTCTCTCGATAATTATCAGAAAGAGAACTGTCAAACTCTCCTCATTGTTAACCCTTTGCGATATTCTTCATAATTTTATTCTATCATGTAATTTGTTGTTTATTAGTAAAATTACTACTGATCACCAATGCCAAACTAAAATCCATTCTTTTTGCTGTGAGGTTCAGGAATTGATCATGGGGAGGATAATTGGCAGTGCTAAGGAAAAAAAATATGGACTATTATTTGAAGATGGACTGGACTCAAATAGATAATGTCAAAATTTTTTTTAAAATTGTTTATGTTTCTAAAGGTAATAAAATTATTTTATGACATTATAAGTTAGGTTATTCCAATTTTCATAAAAAAAAAATAATCCTCAATTATTTCAGAATAAAAATATGTTGTTTCAAATTGAAGTGTTTCAATTTGTTAAACATCATCACACATTATTTTTTCCCGAAATATAAAAACCTAATACATCATTTAAATTGGCTCATAGCAATATCTGGGGTTCTTGTAAAACCCTTACTCCGAAAGAAAATGGTTTGTGATTTTTATTGATAATCACTCTATGTTAAGTTTATTTAATGAAAGAAAAATGTTAGTATAAATAATTTTTAAAAAGTTTTACATCTTGTTACAAAATCAATTTGAAACAACATTTCAAATATTATGGAGTGAAAATGGTCTAGAGTATTTCAAAAACACTTTAGGTCAATTATTTCTTTCAAAAAAGAATAATTCATCATATGTTGACACTTCACAATAAAATAAGTTGGCTGAAAGGAAAAGAAAGCACTTATTGGGGGTAGCTTGAGCTCTGCTAATTACCAATCAGGTGCCTAAATATTTTCAGAGTGAAGCCGTTTTTTCTGCTACATCTCTCATAAATAGATCATCGAATAAGGTCTTAAACTTTGAAACATCTTTTGATATTTTTTTAAATAAAATCTTCAAAGAATCGACTTTCATCTTCTCATTTTCTAAGGATATTCGGGTTTACCGCTTCAGTCACATTTATCATTAAGGCAAATTTGAACGCCGAGCAAAAAATTGTGTGTTTGGTTGTTATGTTCCTAGCCAAAAAAGTTATAAATGCTTTGATTCTACTGCTAGAAAAATATTTATTATCATAGATGTTACTTTCTTTTAACTTCAACTATTTTTTTCACCTCATATTTAAGAAAGAGAACAAAATAAGATTTTTCCAACGAATTTAAGGATTTTTTTTTTAAACCGAAGACTCCAACAAATCAGTATATCCCAAAACTTGAGCATTCCACCTGAAAATCTTAGCAAAATCTTATCAGGAGAGAATGCGTCGAGCCTTTTAGATATTGAAATTTCTACCATTCCATCTTATGACTATTTATAACAAAGAAGAAATAGAAAAAAAACTACGACAATGAGACCATTTGATTTTGTCTATTCATAATAGAGGACAACTTAAAAGAATGAATCTACGAATTCTTTGCACTTCCCCAAATCCGCAGACACACCAGGTAATGTCTTCACTAATTATTTACCCCATGTTCAGGCCATCTCCTTTTTGAGTTCTGGGTCTTTTAACCTTGAATCTGAACCCAATTCGAATCCTGAGTCAAATGAGTTTTGTCATCCCATTGGGGAAAAGTTTTCCACCGAGCATCCATTTTCCCACTATACGTCGTATGAAAACTTCACACCCTCTTTCTGTGATTTTACTTCATAATTTTAATGTATGAAAATTCTAAGAACTACGTGCTTTGAAAGCCCCTAATGGAAAGAGGCTATTTTCGAAGAGATTAAAGCTCTTGGAAGAAATGACAAATGAGAATTGATTGATCTTTCTAGCGGAATGACAACTGTCGGTTGCTCATGGGACTTCACATCAAATATAATTCTGACAGCTCTCTAGGACGGTAGAATGCTCAATTTGTAGCCTGAGAATTCACTCAGGCCTATACCATTAATTATTTAGAGACATTGGCACCCATTGCAAAGCTCAATTTTGTAAGAGTTTTTCTGTCTCTTACAACTATTCTTGACTTGCCTTTATAACTATTAAATATGAAAAATGCCTTCCTGAATGGGGACTGGGAGGAAGATATGTATATGGACGCAACTCCAAGATTGAGAATTTGGGCACAAAAATGTGTAAATTGAAAAAAATCTTATACGGGTTGAAGCAGTCACTTAGAGCATGATTTGAGAAATTTAAAGTAATTATTAAAGATCAGGGTTATACTCAAGGGCATGAAGATTGTACAATTTTCTTCATACATTCAGATGATGAGAATTAATCATATTGATTGTGTATGTGGATGATATTATTCTCATAGGAAATGATGCATATCAAAGACTTAGAACCTCTGAGATTGAAGAAAAGAATTGTTATCTTCCAGCGGAAGTAAGCTCTTCTCAAGGAAATTGGGATGAGTGGGTGTAGATTTGTAGGCACTCCTGTTAATCCAAATTAGAAATTGAGAGATGGGAAGAAATGTGATTTAGTTTATACAGTTAGGTATAAAAAATTGGTGGGCGAATTGATAGACTTATCATATATACCACAATTTACTGCCTTGTTGTGAGTTTGGTAATTCAATTTTTGCATCATCCTATAAGAAACGCCTTGAAGTAGTCATCAAAATTCTCGGATATCCAAAAACTACACCAGGTAAAGACTTACTCTTTCAAAAGATCACACAAAAGAATATAAAGATGTACGCTGTTGTAGATTTGGCTAAGTCATTTACTGTTGGAGATCAACTTTTGGATATTGCACCTATGTGTGGGGAAGCTTAGTTACTCGGCGAAGTAAGAAATAGAATGTGATTGCATGGAAAGCAAAAAACTATGATAAATTTTCTAAACAGTAATAACATCACACAAAATAAAAGTTCAATCAAAAGTTAGTTGAACAACAAATACAATTTCATAAAGTATGGGACCCCAATAGTAGTGATACGAAATCGTAGTTTGTGAACTAACATTTTCTTCATCTGTCAGTATGATTTAACCTTGCTATTGGTTCTCTTAAATTAGATAACCTCTCATTATGCATAAATGCGACGCTCAGAGACCATGTGCCAGGACTGAAGGTAACGGGCTTGACGACTTTATCTTGTTTGAGATCCAAACCGCTAAACTTTATTTAGTTTCCCCTCATCTTGACTTGGTATGATTTATGTTCTTCATTATAATCATTTTGCAATCTACCTTCCTGGTTTTGTTACACATTATCTTGATCATTAACTTAATACTCCTTAAAGTTGGTTATTAGTTACTCTTTTGTTGCTATTCCCCTATGATTTATTTTATGCATTCTAGTAGTTTGAATTAAATTATTTCTGCTTTGAATTTTTTTAGTTCTTTTAAATCATGTCATACCAAATACAATGATGCTAATTTCTTAGAAACATCATGGAAGTTTCTCTTTCGTAAAATACTTTTATCAAACCCAAGTTGGATTAGTTATATTTCAATACTTCATTTGTATTGAAATTCAGAATAATGCAGAATAAAGTGAAATTCTTGATTGTTTTATTGATATGAACAAGGGTATAAATATCACTTATAAGAATCCTGTAATAGGAAAAATAATAAAAATGAAATTATATGAAAGGAAAGATGTATCACCTGATATCTCAAATAATCAATTCATATTAATTATTAGGAGATATAGAAAATAACATAATATAAGAAAACAAATAATTCATAATCCAAGAAAATAAATATAAAATAGGAAAGGAAATATCACTTTAATTCTAAAGAAATAATTTATTCATCATAACTTCTTACAGGAATAAATTATTTTGTATTATAACTCCTAACACTCCCCTTCAAGTTTGAAATGTATGTTAATAATTCATAACTTTCAGAGTAGTGTCGAGAATTGAGAAGAGTTTAGTGGTTTTGTGAATACGTCTGCTGGCTGTTCTAAAGTAGACATATGAGTAACTTTATTATTCATTTTTGAACTTTCTCCTGTATGAGATGACAATCAATCTCGACGTGCTTTGTTCGCTCATGACATACCGGGTTCGAGGCGATGTGAAGTGCTGCTTGGTTGTCACAAAATAAATTGACAGTATGTGAATACATGATCCCCAAATCTTGTAGAATTGTTTTAGCCAAATAATCTCGCAGCAGGTGGCGGTTATGTACCAATATTCAGCTTCTGCACTAGAATGTGATATTGTGGTCTGTTTCTTGGTTTTCCAAGAAATTAATGAACTCCCAAGAAAGATACAATACCCAGTAACTGATCTTTGAGTGTCACGACATCTGACCCAATTTGCATCACAAAAGATATTTAGTTTGGTTGAGCTTTTTGCTGAGAGGAAAATTTTTTGTCCTGTTGTCTGTTTTACATAACGTGAACACGATTGACTGCTTCTAAGTGTGACACTCGTTGTTTGTCCATAAATTGACTTAAGATATGTACTGCATATGCCAAATCAGGAGGTGTGATAGTCAAGTAGATTAATCTCCCAACTAGTCTTCGGTATGATGATGATTCACTGACATATTCTCCTTTTGATTTGCTAAGAGAAAAGTTTTGTTCCATCGTGAAAGTGGCTGGTTTTGCACCGAAGTACCCAACATCCTCGAGTTTTTCAGGAGCATACTTCCGCTGCGAAAGCACAATATCCTTCTAGGATTGCGTAACCTCAATACAAAGGAAACATTTCAATGTCCAAGGTCCTTTAATTTGAATTGATTCCTCAAGAATATTTTGACATATTCTATTTCTTGTAAGTCGTTCCCTGCAATGATGACATCATTTACATATATAAGAAGTGCGATGAATTTACCATTATGCGATCGGACGAATAAGGAATAACCTGTCTTTGATTGCATAAAATTGACTTGCTTTAGAGCGGTGAAAAACTTGATGAACCATTGTCGTGAAACTTGTTTGAGACCATATAATGATTTGTGGAGTTTACAAACTCGAGTCTCCCTCTTTTGTCGGAGGCCAAGAGGTAACGACATATATACATCTTCGTCGAGGTTCCCATAGAAGAAAACATTATTGACATCTAGTTGGTGGAGAAGCCATTTCTTGGTTGAAGCTAAGGCAAAGAGTAGGCAAACAGTTATAAACTTTGCTATAGGGGGAAAGTTTTCCTGGTAATTTATCTCTTTAATTTGATTATACCCTTTTGCCACTAATCTGGCCTTGTGGTATTCAACTGTCCCATCTGCACAAAGTTTGATTTTATATACCCATTTGCATCCAATTGGACTTTTTTCTAGCGGTAATGGTACAATGGACCATGTGCCATTGGCGTTGAGTGGCTCCTTTTCAATTGAAAGAGTGGCGGTAAAAGCACGATGTTTAGGTGATAATCTAGCATGTGACAAGACGTCGGTTAATAGATAGAAGGTACCTATAGCTTTGGCCAACACGGAGTTCGATGTTGAGGTGTGTCGTGAGGGAAGAGAAATACCAAAATGATACTCACACAAATAGCTAGGGATTTTTGTTGTTCTCATTGGTCGTGGTAATGGTATTTGTTGGTCTGGAGTTGCAGATTGCACTGAGAATAAATTTGGAGTGAGTGAAAGTGAATGAGTCTCTTGAGAGGGGATTTCGTTGTCTCGAGAAGATGAAATATCTTCTTGAGGTAATTCATCAAATGAAGGCATGTCAGTGTGGGTGGTGAAGTGCGGAATTGAACTTTTATCTATAGCAAAAAAATGGGAAGGAAAAGTGTTTTCATGGAAACGAACATCTTGTGATACAAAAACCTTCTCAGTTGAAAGGTTATAGACTCTATAGCCCTTTTGCGCGTATGAATACCTTGAGAAAGACATCGAATGGGTTTGGGATCAAACTTGATTGGTCGCTGATGATGTGTTGAAGCAAAACAAAGACACCCAAACACTCGCAAATGATCATATGTGGGTTGTGTTTGGAAGAGCATTTCAAAAGGAGTCTTTTCTTGGAGAAGGGGTGTTGGTGTTCGATTAATTAGGTGGGTGGCAGTTAGGATTGCATCTTCCCAAAATTTTTTGGGTAAATTAGCTTGAAATAATAAGGATCGGGCTATGTTGAGTAAGTGACGATGTTTTCTTTCGGCTATCCCTTTTTGTTGTGAAGTGGAGACACAACTGAATTTGGTGAATGATGCCTTTGTCGAGATAAAGATTCTTTAATATGAATTCATGACCATTATCACTTCGAATGATTTTGACCTTTAGACTGAATTGTGTTTCAACGAGGTTTATGAACTTGATTATGTATGAATGTGTATCTGATTTATGGTTCATCGAATAAGTCCATGTGCATCGAGTATGATTATTAACAATTGTGAGATAATAACGCGCTCTTGTGATTGAAGGAACTTGGTATCCTCCCCAAATGTCAACGTGAGTTAATTCAAAAGGTGTTTTTGAGCCAATAGAACTTGTTTGAAAAGATGAATGAGTTTGCTTAGCCAATGGGCTACTTAAACAATAAAAAATATTACAAATTTTCTTGTCTATAATTGAAAAAAGAAGCAAGCTGGAAAGTTTATTCGATGGGTGGCCTAGATGTTTATGCCAGAGATTTGGGGATGGTGAAGTAGCAAAATTGCATTTGCTCTTATGTGGAGTATCAAAGTAGTAGACTTCTCCTGTTTTCGTTTTTATCACAATCATCTTCCCCGATTGTTGACCTTGTAGCACACAAGTGTGGTTATTAAAAATGGTAAGACATTGTGAATCAAACACAAATTTGCTAATATAAATATTTTAGAGAACGAAGCCAACAAAATGGAGATTCCTTATGTGCGTGACAATTGCAGTAGCCCCGTTAGGCAAGTGAACTTTTCGATTGGTGACACTGGATTTTGTAGTATGTAGGTTGGCTGAATATACCATGTGATCCACGGCTCTTGTGTCAAGAATCCAGTGCGTTTCTTTGTCAAAAATAGAGGTGTACGGCCAACATGATTAGCCATCGAATTAGATTTGTTCTCTGCAAGTAGTGATATGAGACTTTGATATTGTTCGACTGTAAGGGTGAATGGTGCAAGACTCGTCGATGTATTGGTATCTGCATGGTTGCATGTATTGGTATCTTTGTCAAAAACAAAGGCAAACGATTTTACCTGAGATATCACTTATGGTTGATGTACTACGAACATGATTAGCCATCGAATTAGATTTGTTCTCTGCAATAGTGATACGAGACTTTGATATTGTTCGACTGTAATGGTGAATGGTGTAGGACTCGTCGATGTGTTGGTATCTGCATGGTTGGCTTTGGGAGCAAATTTTTTTCATTCAGGTTTATTGCCTGCTGGATTGGTCATTTGCAGCTTTCTACAGTCATTGATGATATGTCCCTGCCATCCACTTTAATCGCATTTGAGATGTGTTCGACATGTGTCTGAGGTATGCTCAATTTTGTCACATTTCTCACACTTTAAATGAGGTTTTTTAGGCCTGAAAATCTTCTCTGGTTTCCGTGCATTATTCGTCACGGCAAAAGCCGAAGCTTCCAGCTGTGGTGTACTTACATTGTTCATCCCGCGCTGCTTCTCCTCTTGGAGCGTGAGAGAATGTGTCTTGCTGACATTGGGAAGGGGATCCATGCATAAATTCTGCCATATTATACTAGTGTATGTTTCATTAAGCCCTATGAGGAATTTCATGGTTTTCTGATTTTGCTAAAACTACATCACTTTCATGAGACCACACGTGCATTTAGTAATGTTATAGAGGTTGTCACGTTCATCCCGTAGGCCTTTGAGCTTGGTGTAATAAGCTCTAACTATCATATCGCCTTGCTTGCAATCGTGGATGACTTATTCGACATGGAAAATATGAGCGCTGTTGGTACGAGAAAAAACGTTCCTTCAAGCCGAGCCATATTTCATGGGTACTCTCATTGTATATAATACTTGCTCAAATGTCTTCTGCAATTAAACAACCATGTCTTGATATGGTTGTTGTTGCGCCTCCATTGTTGAAGTTCTGCGGTGGACGTCTCTGGTGGTTCTTTGACGGTGTCGTTGACAAAACCTTCTTTGTTTTATGATGCTGAGAGCCATCAACATGACACATCTCCAGTTATTGTAGTTTTCTCGATTCAACGACTGCGTAACGAGCACGTGACCGTGTTGATCTGAGTAGTGAAGATTAAAGAGGTCGTTCGGATTATTGAATTTGCTAGATTCAGACTTAGCTGAATTTTGAGTTTTGTCTGTCATGTGTTTCGGCCTAGAAAGAAGACAGATGGGGGTTTCGACGTAGAAGAGGAGCTGGTAAGACTCAGAATCGTGTTTTCTCTGATACCTTGTTGAAATTTTGAATAATGCAGAATAAAGTAAATCTTTAATTGTTTCATTGAAATGAACGGTGGTATAAATAACTCTTACAAAAGTCCTATAATAGGAAAAATAATAAAAAAAGAATAGATATTAAAGGAAAGATATATCACATAATATCTCCAATAATCAATTCATATTAATTATTAGGAGATATAAGAAATAACTTAAAATAGGAAAACAAATAATTCCCAATCCAACAAAATAAATATAAAATAGGAAAAGAAATATCTCCTTAATTCCAAGGAAATAATATATTCATCATAACTTCTCACAGGAATAAATTATTTCCTATTATAACTCCCAATAATTTGTTTGATGACAACTGTTGTATGTCCATGTGCAATGCTACATTGATTTAATAATTATTTATCGGATGTACATTGTTATCAGATTAGGTAAAGTTTCATGGAAGCAAATATATTGTACCGAGCATTAGCCAGCGTAGAAGTTAGCATTCACATCACATGAATCAGAAAAAGCTTATACTTTTTTCAGTCAAATTAATGCCATGATTTTATTAACGGAGACATAAACTGACAAAGGATGCAAGCAAATCGTGAAACCATTCATGGTAATCAGTGCAGCAGTGATGTTTCTGTGTGCTAATGTAAGCTAGCTGGTATAATTTTTGAAACTGATGTCTAGTTTTATGTGGAAAGGAGGAACATGCAGCTTAATGCTGTTTGGGGTGACAATTCTGTGAATTGCGCTGCTTTTGGCTGTTGTACTCTGAGACAGCAGAACAACTACCGATTGAAATTTCTTGTATTGATAGCGTAGTTAAGGACTGAGTATATGGTTAGAGTAAGGATTTTCTTGAATTTTTGAGTAGGTAGTACTTGCAGTGAAACATTGATTTGGATATTAGTACGTTGACCATATTATACATTTGATTAGTACTTGATATAGAGCAACTGCTAAGACTGACTAATAGTGTCACTGATTTGGGGTTGCTAGATAGTGTGGGATGATCAAGGGAGGGGTTTAGGTATGTTGCAGGACGAGAATGGAGACTTTGATGATGGCCGAGTAATTGGTGTACTTGGCTGATGGGCAGAAACTAAAACAGGAAAGCTGCAGGTTGGTGTTATGCCCGTGGCTAGCCTAAGGGTAATTTGGTCTTTTGTACGCCTAATGACAATTTAGTTTATTATTATTATTATTATTATTATTATTATTATTATTATTATTATTATTGTGTATAAATATACCTTTTATGTTTAGTGTTTGGTTTAGATATGAAATTGTGTGTTGTGAGTCGTAGGTTTAGGGTTTGGGAGAGATTTCTTGATTCTCGAATTGTAGGAATTGGGAGAGATCGCTTATCGCTCGAATTGTAATTGCTTATCTTTTATATTTGAGTGAGTTATTAGTGTTGTTTTGCTTTAATTTAGTATTCAGAAAATAAAATTTGTGTTTGCCCAAAATTTTATGGAAAGACGTACTGATTTTGACATCAATTTGTATCAAATTGGTATTAGAGCAATTGATCTCTGGGTATCTCCTTCGCGATTCAACAATCTAAGAGAGAATTTTTTTTGCTGGGAGGAAAAAGATTGTGGTATACCTCAGAATAGTTGCGGTAAGAGCTAGCTGAGAAAGCAACGTTGGGACTGCGGCTTACCAATGGAAGCTACGACAAGATCGTGACGTCTAGGCCGCGACGAGTTAAGCTCGTTGGCGATGAAGGATCGTGGCTTATCGAGGCTCGAAACTCCATCTTTCACCCCATTCCACGCCTTTGCATACAATTGCGATTGGAGCTAGCTAGGAAGGCTCTACGGGATTGCAACCTACAGGGGCTCTGGAACTCCCATCTCTCTTGTTCTCGCTCCATCCTCATTAGAGTCGTGAGTTCAGCTTGCAGGGAAGGCAATAACGAGATCGCGACTTTCGTCTCCAATGAAGACTTACGGGATCAGCTTAGGGTGTGTTTGGGTCAATTGGTGTGGTGGTGCACCACAGTTTTTCCTATTTGACAATACTGTGGTTTGCTTGCATTCGCAAAAAACTGCAGTTGAAAGCTGAGTTTTCCCAATAGACTCGGTTAACTGCAGTAGCTGCTAGAAAGCTCCGGTCTAGTTTTTGTTTTTTTTTTAATTTTTTTTTGTAATAGCTACCACAGCATTTTGAATAACAGTCTCTTCTTCAGCAGCTTCACAACTGCTTCTTCAAACAGCTCCAGTTGCCCTAAGCAGACCTTATTTACTGCATATAGAGATCGATAACTCCTGTCCTTATGTTTCCTTTCTGTCTTTGCAACACAACCACAATTAGAGCTAGCAGAGGAAGGCCAAGTTTGAATCACGATGTCCAGTGTTGCAAAATTGCGACCTAGCAAGAAAATATGAAGAAATTGTGTTCCACGGTATAGTTGCATGTCTGACAAAGCAAACGATTGGAATTTCCTAAATTTCATAGTTGACACTGTAGAAAATTGTGTCTCGAGCTTTTCCACTAGCATAAGCCCGATTCAAACAATCAGAGGGCCGGAAACCACGATTCGACGAATCAAATTGGTTCAAATCTCACGATATAAAGGCGATTCAGACTATCTGGGGATTCATCGATGTCATTTCAGAGTATAGGCGCTTCCGTCTTCTGTGATCGAAAATTTTCTTGAGAGTAATGACAACTAAGAATGTAAATGATTTGGAGAAGAAATTTGAGGAAGAGACGAGTTAACTTAAATCCGAGATGGAAGAAAGGTTCACCGCCATAGAGGATAGAATTTCTTCTATGAAAAACTGAATGGAGGAACGTCTCTAGGGGTTTTTTTCCATAGAGAGTCGAATGACAGACTGATTTGAGAGCCGTGAGGAGATGATAAATATGCTCATCGAGATACAATTCAAGACGCCCCAACTCTAACCAAAGGTTGATCGCAAAGTCCGAGACCATTCGAAAGGGAAAGAGATTGAATGTGAGGGGACATGAGTAGGAAAATATCCGCCATCACGAACTTCCTCTAGGACTTCGACGGGGAGTGGATTCGAGATTTCTGATGGAGGGGGTTGGTCCGAAACATGAAGGAAGGGATATGAAAAGGGTTGGGAGGGGCAGAACAAGAAATAAGAAACATTAGAATGAGGTATGACTATGATCGAAGGAGGGAGTTTTATCTTAGATACATGGGGTAAAGCGAGAGAGAGAGAGGAAGTTTAGTTGGTGATGCTAATGTTAGGAAATTGAAGATATCGATCTTCGATGAAGAAGATGCACATGAGTCGGTATGTATGGTAAAGCAATATATTGCGGTGAATGGGCTAATTGGGATGGAGAAGCTCATGTCAGCTGGGTTGTGTTAGGAGCGGAAAGCCCTAGTATGGTTTCACTGGAAGGAGGTTATATACTTGATTCCTTTGTGGGATGAATTTAAGACTTGTTTGTTAGAACATTTTTAAGCCATTCGAGAAGAAGAACTACACAAGTTATTCTATGCCTTAATTCAGTAGGGGACTGTCATGGAGTATAAGGAGTGATTCGTGTTGAGAATCCTCCAATGAATTCTCAATGTCACGACGAAATATGATCACATCACTCGAGAAAACCAGAACAATAAATTCAAACCAGAAGCATATTAAAAAAATAACTAGAAAAGAACACATGAATTTTACGTGGAAAAAACCTAAGAATGAGAAAATACCACGGAGCTACACCATCACAAATTTTACTATGAATTTCAGAGAGCTTTGCAAAGGATTCCCAAGAGCTTATTCTCCACACTCACACTAAGAAAATTGCAATGCACTAATCCACACTCTTCCTACTGATCCGACGTAGAAACACACATCGAAAAACACTAGAATCCTTCTCACCTTCACCAGGATTTTTTTTAATGAACAGTTCAGAAGAGTTACGCTCCAAGCCCACACATACGTTGCCCGAAATCGTGACATGAATAGAAGTTCTTGTGAAAACTGCTCCAAGAAAGCCTAGCACCCCAGTTCTCTATAAACAGGCGCCCTGAATCCAAAACTTGGCACCTAAGCACTTAGTTTGGATGCAAAACTTTCACTTTCTTGATCTGGGAATACTCAATGCGGGCTTAAGCACCCATGGCCTAACGTTTTGGCGCCGGGTGCACTGACTGTGTGGAAGCCAGTCTGCCTGCTGCTCATGGGCGCTACAATCAGACTCAACAAACAATTCGAGCTATTGTCGAGAAGACTGAAGGGAATTTCTGAAGTAGGATTGAACGAGAATTTTATGAAGGGTTTAAAACATGACACACAAGCAACACTCTGACTATTGAGACCACAGGGATTGAGAGAGATGATGGAGCTAGCGCGGATGTTGGATGACAAGAACCGGATGGAGAAGGCCAGCAAAAGTAGCATATATGGAGCACCCTACTGAACTGGTACAACCACGACAATACCAAAAACTCAAACAGTTGATGTCTAGAGGCTGCTCGGACAGGACAGGAATAATGGTTAATGACCGAGAACAACACTCAAGTGCCTTACAGAGACAGATTCAACAGAATTGAGTCAAGATGTTATATTTTTCAGTGTAAAGAGGATTTTATCCCAGAAACTGTATAAGGATCGAAAGTTACAAGTTCTCATAATGCGTGATGAGGGGGCAGATGATGAAGAAATAGAGACTGTTGTGGCGGAGAAAAAAATGTCTCACTTTTTTTCCACATTGAGGATAAGTTTTGTTTAGGGGGAGTATTGTTACATCAGTGCCTAGCCTAAAAGTAATTCAGTCTTAATAGGACTCTTAAGTCTTAACTGAAGGAGTTCTTATCCTTCGTGTCTATTCAATTAACTGCTTAATAGGACTCTTAAGTCTTAACTGAAGGAGTTCTTATCCTTCGTGTCTATTCAATTAACTGTTATTATTATTATTATTATTATTATTATTATTATTATTATTATTATTATTATTATTATTATTGAGTATAAATAGGCTTAGTTTAGGCATAGGATTGTTTGTTGTGAGTTTTAGGTTTAGGGTTTGGGAGAAATTTCCTACCTCTCAAATTGTAAGAGCTGGGGGAGCTCACCTACCTCTCGAATTGTAGGTTCTTATCTTTTTTATATGTGTGAGTTATTAATGTTTTTTGCTTTGATTTAATGTTCGGTAAGTAAAATTTGTGTTTGTTCTTAATATTTATGGAAAAATGTGTTGATTTTGAACCGGTTCATATCAGTTGGCTGCAAAACCAGCATCCTAGAAGTCTTTGGATGCACGGAAGAGATTACAACCCAGATCAATAGATTACAAGCACACCATCTGACAAAGATCAAAGGATACAATACTCTGGTACGAAAGAGCTTGAAGAAACAGTCTCTTTTCTTTTGCATAAACCAAGCCAAAAATGCCTCAAATCAGTTCACAACAAGCATATATATAGGTCCCAAGCAAAATAACCTAATACTCGTGATAATTAGGAAAAAGAATGAGACTAAAAGGCTGGCCATAGCACTAGGCAGAACACATGAACCAGCCAGCAACTAAACAGGAATTCCTAGTTTAAGTGATCTTGATCTGCGTGTACGTTAACGTTCCGTGTCCCGCATCCCGCGCCTTGTGTCTCGTGTCAAGAGTATCATATTTGCTGATTTTACTATAATGCAGACTTAAGTAGCCTTGATACTGTTGTGAGATGAGCGGGTATATTCTTGTACAATTCAGGAAGGGGTTTTGGGAAGGAAACGTAGAGATATATCAGGCCTGAGTGTTGATTACTTGAGATGTGAAAGTAAAAAAAAAAAAGAAAAGAAAAAAAAAGAAGTCAAAATGGGAATCCTAATATCAGGCATTAGTTTACTGCAGTAGAGTAGTAATTGAAGAGGCGTGGAAAAGTATTACATCAAAGCTTGCAACAATTAATTATCAAACTGAAGCATGACCTGGAAGGTGCTCATGTGCTAGAGGTCGGTGCTTCAAACCATTGTTAAATTAAAGCAAATTCTTGAGTGAACGGAGGAATGTGGCAGCATTTTACTAGAATGATATATAAATCCCATCACACCAAACACAGGAAATGAAGAGCTTAGAGTTTTAAAATCCAGGAAATGGCTATAAGCACTATGATTTAAATTGACAATCCTCACATAAAATTGTATGCTTTGAAATTCTTATGGTTACAATTTTTTTCTTGTTTCTAATTTACTTTTACTTTTCCATGTTGACATCTCCAACAAATTCATTCTGAATCCGTCTTTCAATTTTAGTGTTCACATGTTAATATTGATTTTAGTGGTTGTGTTGATTTTTTTTTCTCCTTCCTTTTGTGCAGTTGATGGCTCTCAAATCTTGTCATGATCGTAATATCACTCATAGGGACATTAAACCAGGTAGGTTATATTTCATGGCATTTTATTCTTGAATTAACCAATAGGGATATTGATAAATAACTGTGATTCTTTCCCTATGCTACAATTTTAATATCGTAATTAACTACGGCAAGGTTTCTTGCACTTAAGAGCAGCGTGTGACATGAGCCAGTTCTATCTTTTTCCTTGTTAAAGGGTGCATTAAAGTGTTGGATTGTCTATTATATAAAAGTTTCATAATTTTTCTTTATGAAAATTTTGGGATAAATAAAGTTTGGCTTGCATCCTTATTTAAGATATTTGTTATTGCAAATTTAATTTTTATTTGGTCAAATAATTCTGAGCTGTAATTGGTGGAGTAACTTAGCATTTCAACTTCAATTTTTGTTAATGCAACAAAAATGGTTATGGGTGATATTTCAAAAGGTTTTTTTTTTTTCTTTGGGAAGGACAATTTTTATGTATTTTGTATGTTAGCTCTGTAATTTTGTATTGTTAAAGCCACACACTTCTGTAAGATTTCAGTTTTTCCAATTTGAAGAGAGGGTTCCATGGTTTTGGGGGAGGGAAAGAGTTAGAGTCTTGGAATCCATCACAATCGGTTGCCAAAACTCTGAAATGGACTCTTGACGATCTTTTGTAAGGGTCAGACAACAGTAGGAGACGTCTTCTGGGCAAAACCAGTACAGAGGAAAGGAACAATGAACTGGAATCAATAACAGGGTTTCTGGCAGCTTGACCTGTAGCTCTTCTGAAACAGGGAGTTTTATGCAGCAAATTCCATGAGCAAGAAGGTTTTGCTGCAACGATCCAAGGGCAGTGGGCATCACGGACCTACAAGACTGTATTCCAAGACTAATATAACGAGAACGTTAATATTACCCTCAGGCTGCAGAAATGTGTGGGAGGAAAAGAAAAAAAAGACAATGATCATCTCAATCTGAAGTGAAAACAAGCTGCACGTACTTGCATTAAGAAAACTTACACTCTCGATTAAGTGATGCGGGTGTGTTGCCGTGGCCAGTTGAACTGGCCAGCTCTTAGGCTGGCTGGACCGATCTAGACATGGTTCGGTTGGACTGGTCCCTTCTCCCTTCTCCTGCGCATTAGAGCGGGATTTATTTCCCGATCCCGTGACCTTCCCTTCCTATTCGAGGCCCTAGAATTACCACTTCCTCCTGCTGCTTCCCTCCTCTTCCTATTCAAGCTTTGCCATAGGGGAACGTTTTCCTATTTTGCATCCCTTACCTTCAAAGTTCTTTCCTCCTCCAAGTCTTGCATCTTTTTTATACTAGTTTCAATTATAAATATATGCTTGCTTGCCTAAGATAGGTTAGTTGATTGATTTTTAAATTCATATTGTCGCCGCTGGCGTTGTTCCCTTTGAAGGTTGTATCCGAGGGCGAGGAAATGTTTCGACCGTCCCTCGTCCTAGGTGGTGACCCTCTCCAATGGTCTGGACGGTGCTTCGGTTGTAGCTCGAACTCGACTAGACATTTACTTGGCATTCTTAAATTTCCTACTGTCGTTATATCTTCCAGCCATCGCCGCCCCTTCCCTCCAGCAACCAATCACCTACCTGCTCTCATCCAGCCACCACGTTTCCTCTTCCACAGTACCACAGTTGGACCGGTACCTGCTCCCGCTCATTAGAGCAGGATTTATCTCCCTATCCTGTGACCTTGCCTTCCTATTCGAGGCCTTGGATTTGCCGCTCTCGCCTCCTACTTCCCTCTTCTTTCTATTCGAGTCTTGCTATAGGGGAACTCCTTCCTATTTTGCATCCCTTACTTTCATCGTTCTTTTCTCCTTCAAGCCTTGCTTGTTTTACCTACTAACTTCAATTATAAATGTTTTTTTGCTTGCCTTGGTTAGGGTAGTTAATTGATTTCTGAATTCGGATTGTCGTTGCCGGCGTTGTTCCATTTGAGGAGTGTATCCAAAGGCGAGGAAATGCTCCGGTTGTCCCTCGTCTTAGGTGGTCACTGTCTCAAAGGGTCTCGGTGGTGCTTCGACTGTAGCTCAACCCAGTTGTGACATTTATCTTATCATATTTTTGTTTCCCTGCTGCCGTTCAATCTTCCAGCCACCGCCTCCCCTTCCCTCCCACAACAAGTCACTTGCATACTCTCATCCAACCACCATAGCCACTCTTCCACCGCTGCTAGTCATGTTGCTTCCCTCAAGACTCCTTACAATCTCTGTCTTCCCTGTCGACCACCTCTCAGCAGTCCCTTCTGCTCTTCCCAGCAGCTGCTGACACTCCTCAACCACCAAAGCCTTCTTCTGCTGCTGCCTGCCACCGCAGTCCTCTCCTATTGTTGTCTGCTACCCTCCAGGCTGCCTCCAGCCACCACAGCCCTCTCCCAGTGGCCAGTCGCCCCTTCTTCCACCCCCCTGCCACAACTCCCTTTCACCAGCGACAAACCATTTTCTCGCCCTTTGTCGTCTTTTTTTGTTTGGTTAATGTGCTTGTTTGCCGAGTATTTTCTGTTTTTCAAGTGTCGTGTTTGGAACCTCTTTCAGTTCAACAATAATGTGTGTTTTGGGTCAGAGTGTGGGTTTTCTCCAGTATCATTAATGCACAACTATAAATATCCACTTTGTTGAACTTTAGAACTACTATTTAATATAAAAAAAGAAAAAAATAATAAAAAACCGTTAGAACTTCTATTTTTCTTGTGCATACCTGTAGTGGATCCGAATAGGATAATGACATAACAAAAATGACAATTATGAAGGGCAACGGTATGGCTTGAAACAACATCAATATGGGCACTGAAAGTGCCACCATGGTAGTTTTTTTAGCATTGTTGTGCATCAAAGTCTAAAATCTGAAATTCACTGTACGATGGATCATTTATGTTATTTGAGAACGTCAGAGTTGTTTTTCGTTTGCTCTAATAAAATTATGGCAATGGCCTGCTATAGCAAATGTGAGGCTTATGTTGTGCTTACATGTTAGCTAAAGGTAACTGGCGTTCCTTGCACTTTAAATTGCTGCACAAACATTGTTTCATTCCTCTGTTTAGCAGTCTAATGACCTCAACAGCTTGTACTCATATCAATAATTTTTCATGGGTATCTTTCGTTAGCTTTGTGTTTTTCATAATCAAATGTAAGTCTATATAATCTTATTGAATAGTTTTATAATTTCAAATTTCTGATTTCTGATTATTATTGTCACATGTGTATCTTTTTTTAAATTGCACTACTGAGTCTTTTGTTTTTATTTTGCACAAGAGAACATGATCATTTGTTTTGAAGAAGTGAACAAAGGAAAGTGCTTGAGAGAGGCTCCGCCCGTTGGGAGTAATGAGTATCATATCAAAATGTATGTGCTCTGATGTGCATTTTTCTTGACTTCTTAATTTTCCTAAATTTTAATGTTGTGATCCTTTTTCCACATTCAGAAGTGATAAATTTTGATTGAATGATTAAAATGATTTCTAATATTTTTAGGTGCGTCTATTTTCTAGACATTGTGCTTGAATTGGTTTCTGAATTTATTGAAGTTGAACCAATTTTGTTATACCATCAAATTTGTCACTTAAATGGTGAAAATTGATGAAGTTTTCCATGTTGGAAATTTTATTTTTTAGGATTATTTTTAGTTTGAGTTGATATTAAGCCGTGAGATTGAAGCTAATTATTCCAAAATTTTTAACTGAAAAGCGTTTCTCTACTGATGTTTTTTTTTTCAAAATGAATGGAAAACTTGACGACAACAAAATTAATTCATAATTATTAGTCATGAACTAAATTGAACTTAAAAAAAGGGGGATTAAAATGGACTCATCTAATAAGTCTAAAGGTCATTTTGGTCATGAATTTGATAAATTTTGACGCAAAATAATCTTACAAGAAGATTGAATTTGCATTGAAATTAATTGTGCTGGTTCTTTGGAGGATATTATGTTGCTCTTGATGATCATGTATTTTAATCTTGGAAATATTTAGTCTATCGAAATGGGCTATAGAAGTCTAATTAAATCTGGTTAAATACCTTGCAAATCACTTTACAAGCTTGCACTAGTCCTGAACCTGATTTATGAAGATCTTCCCATTAAGGTATGTTTAGTCCCATTTACCATGTTTTTCGCCTTTCATAGACTAAAAGCCTTGAATTAGTCTGAGCTGAAAACAGAATCAGCGAATTACAATGTTGATGAGTGGGCCGTTGGATCCCCAATTTTTGATTAATTTTTTTTATAATTAGGCATATGAGCTAGCCCTAAGTGTCTGTTTGGGTTAACCCTTTAAGTTCATTCCCATTTATGGAGTTCTATTAGGGCATTTAAGTGACATCACTTACTAAATTGGCAGCTCTGCCCTTTAGCATCTCTATGAAAGAGCATCCATGTAATTTTTTTCAATCCTAATCGGACTCCATCTCAACCTTGGCATCCTTGGCTTGCATCATCTCGTCCATCAAGGACTTTGTCCTGGACTCTATCTAAGGTAGATCAGCAGCGAAGCTAGCCCACAACTCCTTGGTAAATGGGACCACATACCTGTCGACTTCGTCGTCAACTGACGATGACCTCTCACTAGATCAGAGTGTTGTGCTCGTAAACAAATCCTTGTGAGTCGAAGGCATAGACCCTCACCTTCTTTCTCCCCTCGAGAACTCCCTCCAAATCTTCAAGGCTGGTCATTTGAGCTACCAACTCATGCTAGGGTCTGACTTTAGGCATTCTTTAGGTGGGCATACTCATTCTACAGAAGATTATAAAAAGTAATTAACTTTGAAATTAAATTATAAATAAATAAAAAATATTATTCAACTTACGTGGATACGTCGAGATCTGTCATCAACCCACTGCCGATCCGATTGTTTCAACTTAGCAGCGATGGGCTTTTGTCCAAGCATCTGTCTCTGTTAACTTATAAAAATGTTTTAAGAAAAAAATTATATAAACTAATTTAATACACTGAATAAATCTTATCTTCTTCCTCCTATACTCAGTTTGGGGAACCAAGCCTCCGGTGTGTGAGGAGGTACCCATGCCCTTATAGTTCGAAGTCTGACTGTGTTGTACTGTCTTCTGAGAGGTCTAAGTTTTGGACAACTCCCCCCAGAAATCCTCCCTTATTCAGATGGGTCTCTAGTTTTTTTTGTAGTAATCAGTGAGCATATCTCGCAAAGCGGGTTTGCCATAAGTTCTGGAAATTCTTCGGGATGTGCTGATGATGATGAGCTTCTCGCTAGAGGTGTTTTTCTAAAATAAATATCAAATAATGTTTGTTATTATAAAAGTATAATTTAGATTATAATTGTAAATCAAAGTTGTTTAATTTTATCTCGAACTCCCTGAACCACTTGTCTCGAATTTCAATTGGAACTTTCCATGATCGATACGAAGTATCATGCATACTCTTGATGATCTCCGTAATCTTGTAACGGGCCGCTTGGATGGATGAAGCATTAAAAGCATATTAGCTATATAATATAACATAAAAATAATTTCAATCACAATAATTCAAATTATTTATTAATCTTCATTTTGCTCGATGGACAGCCGAGCCAAGGGGCCTATCTTGAAGGGGGACTGAGGTGACAGTGTAGTGGGAGTTGTTGGGGTGTGGAAGGCCTGTGTAACCCAACAACGAGCCTGATGGGCATCGATATGGCGGTCAAAGTGGTGATCGTCACAGTCGTGCTTGCCTATATAGTGGACTGTGAAATTGTCTGCTTCTTCCTCTGGAAGAAGCTAGAGACAACTTCCCTCCAAGGACCCTGATCATCGCTGCCACCTGAAACCATTTGTAAGAAGAAAAAATAAATTAATCAAAAGAATTATATGCAAAAAATAATAGAAGTAAAACCAAAAAATAAAAAAAATAATAATAAGAAGAAACAACAGAAGTAAATGTATGAAATATGATAAGTGCAAAAAAAAATGAAACCTACAATTACTTGAAATAAAAATAGAAAGAAATTAAAAACTAGAACTACTTACCCATTTCATTCTATTTCATCGAATGAGTGAGTAAATGTGGAACTTAAAATTTTCTTGTTTGTATCATCATCAGACTCGTTCACAACATGTGTAATTTGTTCATATACATTAGTAATATCCTCCAAGGTAATCTCTGCTTAATAGAATCAATGTGAATATAAAATTTTAATATTTCCTGCTCCTGATGAGCAAGTTCAGGAATACTTTGGCTCAATAGTTGTTCTAGGTTAGTCTAGTGATGACTACTGCTTAATCAAATGTATCTTGCTATACCAAGGTATCTAAAGTAATTTACCTAACTGGCTTGATGTGCTAGAATAAATTGATCAAATTTGATATATGTTCTGCTTATTTTAACTTCAGTGATGTCACATGTTTGGTATGCTCTTGTTTATTGATTAGGAACATGATCAAGCTAATTAAGTTAAATAAGCATGCACTGTGTTCAATAGATTTCGGAAATTGTGATTGCACTTTTTTTTTAATGAATTCTATAGTAGTCTTTCTCATTATCATAATATATATTTCTTTTAGCATAAGCACTAGAATTATTTATCTTTTGTCATTCAGGTTAGAAACTTTTGTGAAAATTGTAGCCATCCCATCAAATATTAATCACATATTCACGCTGGAAGTGGACTGTCATGTCTAGGTTTATTAAGTGTTGATCCCTAACTTTATTGTTTTGATTATGAACCCATTTAAAACATGAAGAGACATGTAATTTGAGTGTTCAATTTACGTACTCGTGAAATAACGAGTTAGTGGAACTTACACATTTGAATTACGTTGGAAACTCTATGTTGATCTTTTTATTGATAATACTTTTGTCCTCAATGTTTAACGAACTCACAAATAACTTTGCCCTAGAATTAAAATTTTGTAATATGATGAATATAACACTTATATTATTAATATGAACTACTAAATATTATGCGTCTTTGTCGACCAAATAAATGTCGCTGATTTTTTATTTAGGATTTAATTTAATTTAATTATGGATATATATATGTGATTATAACTTTATAAAATAATATTTTTAACTTTGGAAAATATTGTATTAATTTAATTTTTATATGCTTATAATTTTGGAAAATAATATTATTTTAATTTAGAAAAGTAAGACAAAATGGACCTGATATATTTGATAGTTTAGATGGTTGAGCACGATACCACAAATAGTACGTTATCCTGAATGATAAATATATCATTTGTTAGTAGGCTTAACCACCTAAACTAAAATATTTGTAACGTCTGTTTGGTTTGCAAAACCTTTTTTTATAAGCCGATAAGTTCCTTTATTTTATACTAGAGATTAAATAGGGTTTATATTAAGCTTGATTCTTAAGTATCTTATAGAGACAAGTCACTATAGTTATTTACATATTAGGCAATTGAAATCACCTAAGAAGACTCAATTAAGATTAGTGGTTTTGTCCTCAAGATTTTAAAGTTTCGATTCCCAATGTTGTACATAGGGAAATCAAAAGGGAAGAGCTCAAAATAGGAACAATTATTTTTAAGAGTAAAAGGAGTGAAAGGTAGGAGATGTCACAGATCCGAGAGGAAACCCTAATGACTTCCAAACTATCATACTTTTAGGCTTTAACTTTGAAGAGATGTTATATGATGTTTCATCTCTCCAATTTTATCTTTTATGACTTACACTCGTTCGATACCCGATCGTGCAAATGACTTAAGAAGACAGAAGGATTTATGTTTTACCAAACGACGACCTCGGAATCCTAAAGAGAATTATGACTTATAATGCACAATAGAGTGGTGCAAAGGCCTAAAACGGAAGTGAGGATTTATGTTGCACCAAGCGGGCTACCTCTAAGTCCTATGAGTTTGTTATTTATGCTATAAAGATTCCTACTGAAGATCGTCTTTCACTTTGTTGTTGTGGTCTCGATCGTCTCCCTCGGTCCGCTCGCTTCCTCGTTCCGCTTCCTGGAAAGGATACTCCAAGCTCCTTAACATACAGTCATAGGCTCAGGGTTTTGGTGTGTATATATATACAGTTGTTAGGTCAGTGGCTCGCCATAGGGTGCCTTTTAAGTCGGGTGTCCTACTGTCCTCTATCTTAAAGGTCTGTCGGTACTATTTTGGTTTGGGGAGTTGCCCGTAAGAAGCTGTCGGTCACCAGAATCGAAATCCCGTCGCCCGCTTCAGAAGGATGTTTTAATTTATAAGATGAAATCAAACTGACCCCATATTTTTCATAGTTTAAATGAAAGAGCACTATACCTCAAATCATGAAATCAAACTGACCCCATATTTTTCATAGTTTAAATGAAAGAGCGTTGTACCTCAAATCTTATATCTATCCCGAAGGATAAGCACAAAACTTGAGGATGAGACTCGATCAAATAAAATAAGAAATATATGACGTTCATTTGGTCTGCGAAACCGTTTTATTTGCCGACAATTTCCTCTATTTAATATGAAAAATTAAATTGTGTTTATATTAAGCTGGGTTCAGAAAAGTTTCCTATAAGGGCATGCCCATATAGTTAATTTCATCTTAAATGACTGAAGTCACCTAAGAAAATTCTTGATAAAAATCAGAAAATATTATCTTCAAAGAGGTCAAAAGGATATGACTTTTCAACGAAATAGGACAAAAATGTGTGCAAAGGAGATTGGTTCAAACTTGAAACATTTATTATAGAATCCAAAGCAAGAAGAACTAGGGGATGCCACAGACCCGAAGGAAAACCTCAGTGATTTTCCAGTCTACCCTATGGTTTGACTTCAGTTTCGAGGAAGAAATATTCAAGCGTTTTATCCTGCCAATTTTATTTCCTCTGAGCTTATATTCGTATGAAACAATTACACAAATAGCATGGAAGATATGAGGATTTAGGTCGTGATGGACAACAACCTCGGAATCTTAAGACGAGTTAGAACTTAGAATGTACTTTAGAGCCGTACAAATGCCTAAAGATAAGCTGAGAATTTATGTTGCATAAGCAAAGAATATTGAAATCCTGTGGATTGTTGTTTTAACTTATATGGAAGGAATGGTTTAATGATGTAGACATGTTCTGTTGTTCAAGATGACCGTGCTGCCCACAATGCTAGCTCCAAGCTCCTTGTCGTGACGAGTTTAAGTTTTTTAGGGTGTCAGGTTATGATATCAAATCAAGCGGCCCAATGGTTGTACTCCTTTAAACATTTTATGAGAGGCATGTTGAAGTTATACAGTGTATGGAACAACAGTAGAATGTGTAGCACAGGACAACAGTAGATTATGCAGTGAAAAAAGAACAGTACAACATGCGGTGTAAAAAAAGGTAAAAGGTACTCAGGAAAGTAACTGCAAGAAAGTAACATGCTGTAAACACAAAGCAAACCTGTATACCTGGGAGATCCGCTGTTCCTTAGATGTAGTTGATGCAACATGTTCAAATAGAACAAGCTGAAATGCATCATATAAACGAAAGCAAAAGAAGTAAAGAAACGTCACCTGGAAAACTCGAGAAAGAACGGTAAATGACCCTCGATGAAAAATTCGGGAAAAATCAACGAATAATCCATGACAAAAAACTCGAGAAAATTGACGAGTAACAATTCAAATAAAATCCTCAAAACCTCAGGAAAATCCCGGAGAAAAGACCATGAGTACTTTGTCCAAAAATTTTGATAAAATATATAAAAATTTCTGAAAAGAGGGGACCGCAAACACTCAAGTAGGGCTAGGCTCAGATATATATTTGTACTTGAGGGTCGTCGAAGGCTACTCGGTCACCCGGATGTATAAAGTCCGCCACTTGACTCAATGAGGATGTCATTTCCAAATATATATCAATCCAAAATATATGTGCGAAGGGTGTTCTACTGAATCTAACTTAGGAGGGTATTCCTTGAATCAATCCAAAAGGATGTCATTTTCTCGCTTTATTAGAATTCGGTCAACCCAAGGAGGGTGTCCTTTCCAAATCCTGTTTCGAACGAATCGAAACGGGCTCGAACCGACACGCCCACAAATGACCTCCGCTACGTAGGTGTCAATCCTCCAAAATTATCTTCCGTAGGCTCAATTTGACTTAACCGAATACTCTCTCAAATAGGACTTGGGAATCTTCCAAAATTCATAAATCGAATAAAAGGAAAATGACCTGGGGGAAACCACCACTAGCATTTTCGAACTCATATCAAAATTAAGGTTTCCCAACTCCCAAATTAGCCAATAGCCTCATATATCAAATGAACATAGAACCTTCCAATAAAACCAAATAAATGCTCACGGCCAAGGTCAGTAAAAGCGAGGAGGCAACCACCAAGGCTTTTGGTCAAGGCAGCCCAAAGAACAAAAGAGGCTCACGACCAAGGCAACCCAAGGCACAAAAATGCTCACGACTAAGGTAAGAAACAGGGTCAAAAGAGGCTCACGGCCAAGGCAACCCAAGACACACACGGCTAAGGTAAGAAACAGGGCCAAAAGAGGTTCACGGCCAAGGCCCAAATCAATTACATGAGGACCTTTGATATACATAAGAGAGTGCAAAACATAACCATCATTTTGAGATGACTAATTTAATCCGCCAACAACCATCCAAGTAGTTCAAGTCCCAACAAGAAGGACTAAATCCAATTAAGGAGCCTTCAGTATGTCTCACGAGTAGGGATAGGAAGCAGCTCAGGACAGCCACCAAGCCTTTCTAGTAGGGACAATATAAAGCACAAACATAGACTCTCGGGTAGGAACTAAAGCCAGTAAAATCACACCCAAACTACCTCTCGGGTAGGAGCTATGGGAAGCAAAAATCAAACCCAAACTACCTCTCAGGCAGGGGCAGAACGAGACAAAAACGAGCTCCCAACCAGAGTAAAACTTGGCCCCTAGCAGGGGTTAAAGCAAATAAAACCGCACCCTCCCACAGCTCTTGAGCAGGGGCAAGAACAAACATCAAAAACAGACTCTCGGATAGGAGCTAAGGCCAGCAAACTGAACCCCCAAACAAAGCCAAACTGAACCCTTCAAGGCCCATAAGTAAAGTTCGAGTAGTTAAGACAAAGCTTCAACAAAAATCAAAATCCAAGTTTCAACAGAACCCAACCTCCAACCCTTCCAAGGTGAGAACCCAGCTCCACTAGTGACCAAACCCAAACTTTGAAGGCTAACAAATGAAACCATAATAGCAAATCTACACCCAGCCACCTTATAATGAAACCGAGCACCAACAGAGGTCAAAACCGAGCCCCTCAAAATCAGCAGGGAGCCCCAAAGCCTCAACGAAAATCAGAAAAGACCAAACTTCAATAAAACTTGACTTCTCATACCCCTAAGGTGAATACCAAGCCATTCAAGGGTTAAAGGATACCCACATGCATTTAAAGCATTAAAATACAAGGCTACGATATGTTTCAAGCAAGAACAACTATAGTAACCTTCCAAATCAAGGTGAATTTCTTCATAGCATGCGCTTTGAACAAAAAGAAACCGTGACATGTCAAAGTCAAGCCCTTCTCATGCATTAAAGGCCAAATAAATTCTCCAATATCTTATGCTAGGTAAGAATAAATAAGAGGCTTCATGATACATGTCCTAACTTGCTTGCAAGAGGAATTAACATTATCTCAAAGCCGCATTTTAATATTTCCAATTTGTCTTGAACAAAAAGAAAAGATAGGAGCTAATAACATGTTATACTTTCACCACCTTAAGCAAGTAATCAAACCTGACTCCTAGAACATGCTCACATTTCTATTTTTCACATGCTGAAGTGACAAGTATTTCAATATATAGGTGCAACAATATGCTAGCATGTTGTACTATTCAACAGAACCATCCTCAATGGCTCGGCAGAGAGAAAATCGAAAAAAAGAGGCAAGGCATAGGGGAAGGAGGTACCTCCTTAAAGAAAAAAAAAAGCAACACAGAAACTTTAAAGGCACTTCCCAACTTCAACTCTTCCTTCAACAGTAAGAGGAAGCCAACCCGAGCACAGAAAGCTAAAGAAGTGAGAAAAGAAAATGACAGCGTTTTCCCTCCCTCAGAGATTTTTGGCTCTTTGAAACGCACCAAACGACAACCTCATATAGACCAGAAAAGGAGAAGGAATGATTAAGAGATCGCATATGGCTCGAGAGATCGAGAGACGCAGAGGATTAGATTCTCGTAGAGGATACGATCTGTGACAGGGAAGCTCTAATTCAGAACGCAGAAGATAGGATACGAGGGATGGGCGTCTGCGAGACTTGTCAAGCGTGCGATAGGCGAACGCGGGAACGAATCCCTCCAACGACACGAGCGGGTCAGGCAACCGAACGTGTCAATCTAGGGCTGAGGCAGGCCCACGGGTTCGAGAGAATGAGGCGGGGAGGGAGGAGATAGATTTAGGTTATAAATAATAATAATATTATTATTATTATTATTGATTATTATAATTTTACCTAAATTACACATCTTTCCCTAGACACGTCGTCAGAATGAAACGAACTTCCCCCCTTAGGCAAAATCAACGTTCCGGACGCGTCAGCGCAGTCCATTTTGTCAACCGGAGTTGTTTAGGCAACCTCGTTGAAGATCGGGACAAAACGCGTAGCAACCCGGACCGCGTCGAAAACTCAGCTCGAGCTCAATTAAACAGGACGACGAAGAGCAAGACGGCGTCAGATCAACGTGTACAGTTAATCTTAAGGCCAACAGTCCTATAGGGATGCTCCTTGAGGTTCTTCACAGTAGCCTCACCTACTAGGTGCTAGAGGTCAAAACTACTATGCGGGACTTCAAGTCGAGCGAAGAAAAGCTCGAAATTTCTAATAGGGAGCGCTCTTTTGCTAGTTTTGTAGGAGTAGTCGACAGGAAAGTCCTACGGCTAGATCCTAAGCTATTAAAAAGGAGAGACTAGACCTCAATCAAAAGTGAGTTCAACAAGACCCACATAGATAATAAAAATGAAACATGCTACGAAACGCAGTAAACAATAAACAGTGGCGTAGAAAGTATAAATTATATGTATATGCAGTAAAGTGCGGTAAATAAAGAAAGGCAGTACAATGTGTAGTGCAGACAATAAAATACAGTAAATATAAAATAAAATTGTGTACTTGGCGGGTGTGCTGCTCTTGTAAACAATAAACAATGACGTGACAAGTATGAATTATATGTATATGCAGTAAAGTGCGGTAAATAAAGAAAGGTAGTACAATATGCAGTACAGACAATAAAATACAGTAAATATAAAATAAACTTGTGTACCTGGCGGGTCTGCTGTTGCTGCAAATAGGGTCGGTGTCGCAGGTGAAAGTAAACAAGTTTAGTGGAAGGTGGCAAGCATGCATTTATATAAATAGAAATGAATAACAAAAACATCACCTGGAAATCTCGAGGAAAGCCACAAATGACCCAGGGTAATTTGAAGAAAATCCGAAGGAAATCACGAATTGTTTACAAAGTCTCCAATAAAACCGTATGAAACGTGCAAAAAATCCAAGGAAAGAAAGAAAACCGTAAGAATGCAAGACTCCTCGCTAGTTTAGTGTCGATGAATAATATTGTCATCCTACATTTTCACCGGGTCCCTGAGACAGGTCTCGATGTCGTAGGATGCAATATTATTCCGCTATATCGCCGGGTGTCTTTGTCATCACGACTTTGAATCACAAAAAAGATCGTCCTACTTATGACATTGCTTGATTTTTGATATATAGCCACAACTATATATGCACGCATATGCTTTAGACATAAACACCAAAACCAAACCAAGAAGCAAGGAAAGAGAACCGAAAAGAAATTAATAAAAAGAAAGCGGACTAACCCACCTCTAAAACTAGTATAAGGAGGAGACCAAAACAATAGGACGGTTAGCCTAAAAAATTTAACCAATAAAACACTTCAAATAGCAAAATGAGTACACTCATCAATATCTAGCTCTTTTCCAAACCGCCGGTGTAACAATTCAAAGGGCAACATCTCCGGAAGATACATTTTAGGGGATTTCAAGTTGCCCCAAATTGCAACTAAACTCTCCCAACAAATATCAAAAAGGCCTTACTAGTATAAGGAGGAGAATCGAAAAGAAATAAATAAAAAGAAAGTGGACTAACCCACCTCTAAAACTAGTATAAGGAGGAGACCAAAACAGTAGGAGGGTTAGCCTAAAAAATTTACCCAATAAAACACTTCAAATAGCAAAATGAGTACACTCATCAATATCTAGCTCTTTTCCAAACCGCCGGTGTAACAATTCAAAGGGCATCATCTTCGGAAGATTCATTTTAGGGGATTCCAAGTTGCTTCTAATTCAATCCAAACCTGCTCAAAAGCCGCACTTCGAATGAGGCCCAAATTGCAACTAAACTCTCCTAACAAATATCAAAAGAACCTTACATTGCTGTCAATATAACCTAAAGAACTTGGCATTGAAAACTCCTTCCAAACATCAAGCAAACAACTCTCGAAGAAGGCCCTCGAATTCCCCGAAACCACGAAGATTAAAGCATTTATACTCACCCTAAGGTCAGCCAATTAGGGGTAGAGGTGGCTAAGAGGACCACCAAACTCAATACAAAAGAACCCAAATAGCTGATCTCGGGTAGAGGCAGCAAAAACACCATCAAAACCAACACAAAAGAACCCACATTGCAGATTTCAGGTAGGGGCACCAAGGGCACCACACGAAACCAACACAAAAGAACCCAACCAGCAAATGTCGTGCAAGGGCAGCAAGGGAACCACCAAAATCGACACAATAGAGCCCAACTAGCAGGTTTCAGATAAGGGGCAGCAGTCAAACAACCCTCAACAAAATAGGGAGTACCAACCAACGAGCTTTGGATAAAGGGGAAGCAAAGCAAACAACCCACATCAACAGTGAGTACCAATCAACAAGTTACGTGTGAAGACAACAGGGGAAACAACGCGGGGGGGAGGGGG
>JXCR01138837.1:22569-49184 GCA_002079205.1 Phalaenopsis hybrid cultivar | reverse complement strand
AGGGGATCGCAGGGCCTAGTTAATTAAGGGAAACGAGCGCAAAAGGCTATGGTAATCGCAAACATGCCGCAAAGGGAAGTTACAAAGTAAATCGACATACGGTGGTGTGGGTCAAAGGGGACGAACGCTTCGGACGTTGAGGGAGACGAAGCTTCGTGCAGAGTAAATCAAGGAGTCACCTCGATGAGGCATGAAGGGAGCGCTAGGGCACAGGCGACTGAACCACAGAAGCCTAAGCCATGGTGTGTGCAGGTGAGCCCTGTGAGCAGAGAAGCTAGGGATTTAAAAAAAAAAGGGAATTCATTTTTTCATTTTCATTTTTTTTTTTAATTTTATTTATATTTAATATTTAAAACCTCCATATTTGTGCGCTTTCTACTTGGGCGTGAAGCCATTTCGAGATGAAAGTCCCTCCTAACTAAAGTCGATGCTCCGGATGTATCGGCGCAGTCCGTTCATCATCCGGGGTCATTCGGACAACCCAGTCGACGACTAGGCTGAAAACACGTCAAATTCTATTTTCTCAAAATTTTATTCCGTTATCGATTATTCCAACAATTGATTCAAGTTTGGTCAATCGTGCAACCTTCTACGGGTGCAGATGACATGAATTTTGATATTTATGTGCAACGAGCGTGCAAATTGTGGTATTCGCGCTTCATTAGAGTGCGCGGAAGTCACGATGGATTTCCTAAGGCTTTAGATCCTATGAGTACTCGACTTGAGTTTTATTATGTTGGTTTTAATCGACTCAATCAAATGTTGGGTATTTAGAACCATTTATATGAAACTGTACGGAGTCAAGAAGTGGCTCAAATTTCTAGTTGGTGCAGATCCTTGACTAGTCCTCTAAGAGAGTCCAATAGGAAGTTCTAAGTCTAGACCCTAGGCTCTAAAGAGAATGAGAGACCTCACCAAAAATAAAGTCAACAGTCTTAATCAAGAAATGTTGAGTTCGAAAGGTGATAGACAATCATTGCTCGAAGTTTCTTGTCATTGAGGTAACGTGTAGTACGT
Source organism: Phalaenopsis hybrid cultivar (assembly GCA_002079205.1). Classification (NCBI taxonomy): domain Eukaryota; kingdom Viridiplantae; phylum Streptophyta; class Magnoliopsida; order Asparagales; family Orchidaceae; genus Phalaenopsis; species Phalaenopsis hybrid cultivar. Next base: position 48,167 of record JXCR01138837.1, on the reverse strand, counting down.
CTTCTTGATGCCTCACCTAATTGTTGAAATATAAAAATCATAGGCTGTGAAAGCACCACCACACTTATTGTTTGCTCCATTGGTCCTGGTTGCTCAAAGTAATATGAGCAAAAAATAATTCTCCTGTAAGAATTTTTCCCTCAAATTGGTCCTTTAAGCCGTGCTTTATTTTTTACTGTTTTGATTTTATTCAAAAATCTATAATAATATTAATTATTTAGTGTGATACGATAATAATTCTTTATTAATTATAATATTAGATATTTGGAAGTCATATTTTTCAATTGGATACATCCATCAGTACTGTATTGTGGCCCCTACTATAACCTATAAAATAGATGTATGAGTTGCTCCGTCAAGTCGATAGAATTCGGATAAAATATTCGCTCAAGTTTGCACAATGTCACTAGAATACTCACTTAAAATTGTCTCAATACATCTACTTTCAAATGAATTGCACATAAATCATTTAAGAATGCATTGATTTCAAATAATGGATTGAATATCTGGTTTGGCTGAGCTCTAAATGCAACAAGATAACAAATATTGCAAGAAAAATTGACAATCATAATTTTTCATGCCAATTACCTTCTTTTCTCCCAAGTCGATACAACTACTCAAATTACAAACGCAGCCGCTCGGGAACTTTAGAAATTATAATAATTGATAAATAGTTCTTCACTGATCTAATATTTGGCTTTATGCTTTATTTGGTTTAGTGTTGGGAAATATGCATATCTAGCACACATCTTCTGTATTTACATACCACACGCCTAAACTTTCATACTTACAAAAATAACATCAATTTTTTACTAGACAAAAAAAAAACTTATTTATTAACACGTCATACCTAAACTTTCATACTTACACATAGCACTCAAATCTTTACAATCACACTAAAAATAACAAATTTAAACCTTTTTAAAATTAATGAAATACACATTTTCGTCCTTATGTTTAAAGCACCAAATTGTTGTTTATGTAAATATGAAAGTTTAAGTGTGGTATGTAAATACAGAAGATGTGTGCTAGGTATGCATATTTCCCAACGCTAAACCAGTAAAAGTCATGAAAGTATGTATATACATAGAATTTGAGTGGTATGTATGCAAATCACTTAATACTAAATAAGAAAGGGGCATTTATATACATAACGCATAATTCTTATATATTTACATCTCCCATACATAAGGTTTTATATTTACACACATTGCACTCAAATCCTTAATATCACACCAAATATAGCAAACTTAACCCCTTTTTAAAATTAGTAAAATACACATTTTTATGCATAGTCTTAAAACACCAAATTACATATGTATGTAAATATGAATGTTTAGGTATGAGATATGTAAATACAAAGGAATTGTGTCTTCCCAACACTAAAGCAGTAAAAGTCATAAATGTATGTATATACTGTTGACCTCATTTTGAGGTCATTACTCTTTTCCTTAGGATCCTAGGATCTTGCTCTTCTTATTGACTATCTTAGAAAACTAGTATTGGAATCCATCCCCTTAGAAATTTCAGTCACTTCCTATTTTTCTTGTGATGTCTTGCATTGATGATCTCACAACCATCATCGTATATGTGGAGACTTAAGGAGAAGTTTCCAACAGGATCAAGCCCGAGGAAAACTCCTTCAGGACTTTATCATTCACACACACACAAAATGCATAAAATTCACTAAATTGCACAAGATCAGACTAAAATTGAGTTTAAAGGATGAGTGAAAATGCGAACTTCTCCGGACGACCTCTGATGATGAAATGGACTGTGTCAACGCATCCGAGACCTTGTTTTTAGCCAGGGAGGACACCCATATTGCCATAATTATGTACACGATCAAATCACATGCAAATCGATGAATTCGTCAAAAGACCTCCGACGATAAAATTGACTACGCCAACGTGTCCAGAACGTTAGAATTACCTAAAAAGAGCATTCATTTTGTTATGCTATGACGCACGAATAAAATGTACAAATCAAATTTTTATTTTTGAAATATTAAATACTTTTATATTTATATTATCACTTATAATATTAATTTTAATTCTAAACCCTATTTACCCCCTTACCCGCACATTTAACTCTTCATTCGACCCATCCCGCGGCTCGATCATCTGCTCGACTCGTCCCTATGCGTGTCCTAGATCCTGTGGCTCATCCACGCAGTAACCTCCCCCTCTCTCTCTCGAATCTTCTCCTTCCTTGTGTGGCTGCTCGACCGCTTAGCTCTTCAATCATGGAAGTCCGGCTGGCCGACCCTTCTCTTTCTCGAGGCTATACTTTCTCCTCCTTTATGGTGACGATTTCTTCCCGTTGTTTGATTCGACCAAGAAATTGTGGTAGGTGGTTGTCTCCCTCTTATCTCTGCCTATAAAAAGGTTTCTTAGGGTACTTTTTAAGATTGTTGAAAATTTTAAGAGGAAAAGGAGTTTGAGGTGTTCATTGGTTGTTGTTTCTCGAAGCTTTTGGGAGGAGAGTTTCTGTAGGAGATGTTTTCTTAAATTTGTTCTACATTTTTACTTTGAGTCTACATTAAGAGGTATTTCTTTTCTTTCCTCTAATCTGCATCACTCGGATTTGCACTTGAAAATATTTCCTCTCTTTTAAAGCTTGTGGAAGTAAAAGTTTAGTCCTGTTTTTGAGATCTAATCATGAAAAGCTTCTTGAATCAATAAGATGAAGCGTAATATGGCTGTCTTCTCTTACTTTCTAATTCGAAATGCATGATAAAGGAAATTTTGGAAAATTCCAGTTGTTGACATGTGATGATATTTGCTTATCTGGAATATGTGCTATAAATGAAATATTAATGCTCTTTATTATCATTATTCCTGTTCAACTAAATGTTGGAATTCACTTCAATGCTGAGACATGTTGGCTTTAGGGATTCATTTATACTGATTTGTTTCCTGTTACCTGTTACTATTTGAAACATATGCTGGGTGGAATATTTTGAGATATAAGGCTTTATGAGATTTGACTTTGATGGCTCTATTTTTCCCATTTGGTGGGCTCGATTTTGGCTCTTTTTGGGTTGGATTTTAGCTAAAAGTTCTGTACTGTTTCTGCCTCTTTGCTGGGGTGGCTCCTGGGTTGGATTTTAACTGAAAGTTCTGTACTGTTTTTGCGCCTTTGTTGGGCTCGGTTTGGCTTAAATTGTATTCTTTTCTTTAGCTCTTATATTGGGCTTCGTTTTGTCTAAGATCTGGGCTCAGTTTGGCTTGGAGGTTTATCTGTTTTTGCCCCCTTTTGCTGGATTTAGTTGAGTTGAAATTTTATTTTTTTTATTCCACCTGCTGGACTCGATTTTGGCTGGAACTCTATTTTTGTTTGTCCTTTCCTGCTGGGCTAGGTTTGCCTTGTGTTGGGTTTGGTTTTGCTTTAAAATGGTTTAATTTTGCCCCTGTGCTGGGCTCGATTTGAGTCTTGTGAATGTATGGTAATATGAAAGTTTAGGTATGAGATATGTAAATACAAAGGAATTGTGTTTTAGGTATGTATATACATAAGAATTGAGTGACAGACATGTCTGAAAAAATTGAAGTTTAGGTGTTAGATTATCAATACATATGAGTTGAGTTTTATGTATCTAAACCTAAACCCTAAGTATAAGCAAAAAAACTAAAGCCTAAAAATTGAAGTTTAAGTGTTATATATGTAAATACATAGAAATTGAGTGGTATGTTTGGATTCCTTGCTGAGATCATGAGCAAGGAATCCATATCGAGGAAGAAAACCACATAGTCGAGACACAGAACCAAGCGAGAAAGGATGGGGAGAAATAAAATGTTACTTTCCTTAAGGTTTGGATTCCTTGCTGATACCTAGCACAGGTTATCGCCAACTGTGTTGCTTAGAGAGAAAACCGAAGGAGAGGGAAAAAATGAGGTGTTTGGCGCTCAAGTTCTATTTAATATAGCTTTTTGGTTGATTGCCATCTGAAATTTCAGCCATTAAATTTACTGGCTAAAATTTCAGCCGTTAATAAGCAGATTTCAAGTGATATAGGAATTGACTGGAAATGGCAATCACTTTTTTAGCTGTTACATTCAATTGGTTAAATTTTTAGCCAGTTGTTCTGCCGCTAAGCTATAGCAGGCTATTCAACCGCATATTCAGCTGGTAAATAACCGGGTGAAAATTTAAGGCGGTGTTTCCGCCGATTTGGACAGCTTCATCTGTAGTGTATCCCGATTTGGAAGCTTTATAAATCTCATTCTTTATTCATCCCAAAGCAACTATATATTCAATTGGCGATTTCAAAAAAGATTTTTGGAATCCTTTTTTTATTAAAATATATAAATTTGGTTTACTTTATTTTATATTTTTGGTGACAGGCATTTAATCTTTTGTAGAAGGGGTGGTTTTGCTTTATGAGCAGTTTTAGAAATAAGAATGTCTCTGGAAATTTTGAATTTTTGCAAGTTATTGTGATTTTAATAATAAAATCAGAACTTCTTGAGCTTAGAGTTTAACATTATTTGTTAAGTCAAATACCAAGGAATAGATCAAGCTTCCCTGGCGAGTAGATATCAATTGCCAGTTCCAGAGAACCATTTTGATCATGTGCCTTTTCGATCAATTAAATAGTTTCTTTTTTCTGTTTATATGTCATTGCCATCACAACTATTTTAATATGCGATATCGTTTTTTTAATTTAATGTTTTTCAGATTGATAGTCAATTGCTGATTGTTGTTGATCTAGGCGCATAATTGACTTTGGGAGTGCAATGGATGACTTTACTTTAAAGCATCTTTATGGATCTGGACCCACAAGGTGCTTTTAATTACTGAAAAGAGTGGTGTAGTTGGAATCTTTTTTATTGTTTTAGTGAGTTTTTTTTTCTTTTTTTTGCTCCTCTACCTTTTATGTACTGCTAACTCAAGGCTTTGGAGCAACATTTCTTATTCTTTGCTCTTGTACCATGTATGCACGAGTTATTGCAGTTGTGGGTGTAAATGAGTCCAATTCAGCTCAAGTAATCTTTGGCTTGAGCTTAACTAATTAATCTAACTTGAACTCAATTTAATGAGTTTGAGCTTTTTGAAAGAAATAAAGATGAATGCAAATCCAAGGAGTTTTAGTGATGGAACCATGTGAAAAAAAGTTTACCGGAGAGAACGAGAAATTATGAGAGATGAAAGGATAGATTTTAAATTTTTATAATTGAATTTGAACTCGAGTAATCCTCTTTATGTGTATTCTCTGATATTTGTTTGTGACTTTCAGGTCGGAACAGACGTTTGAGTATGCTCCTCCAGAAGCACTTCTCAATGCTAGCTGGTTTCAGGGGCCAAGCAGTGTTAGATTGAAGTTTGGCCTTAATCTTTTCTCTGTGTTATTGCATCTAATGTTTCATTCTTTTAATGATAGTATTGTTGACTTTCAAAATTAGTGCATTCTGTTATATTATCTTAACCTGGAAGTTGATGATAAAATGCGTCTGATGGGATGTCTATTGAAATTAAGCAACTTTTCTTTCTTCACGTGAGTAATTATGAAGTCCTTTCTTTGGCAGATATGATATGTGGAGTGTAGGGGTTTTTATGTTGGAGTTGATACTTGGATCCCCTCATGTTTTCCAGATCTCTCATAGGACTCGTGCTTTAATTGATCGACATCTTGAAGGCTGGAGTGAACCAACAAAGGAACTAGCTTTCAAGTAAAATCCTAAGTATTTATTCATATGCAAGTACACATAATTATATCCTCATATTCATGAAACTGAGAAATATTAATGCCCGCACAGTAATGCTTATTATTTATGAATCTTTATTGTTCTTCAAGTCTTCTTACATCTTGGAAATATGGAATTTTTTTCCCAAATCCTCATAGAAGTTGTATTTTCTGCATCTTTTTAATCAAAATATATGTGATTGATTGTCTTCTTTCTTGCTTTCTATCCTAGGCCTTCCTTTTCAACCAAGCCAATTTATGTTAGAAGAGATAGATGAATGACCTAATATATTACGTAAATCCGTAGATTTTCTCAACAAGAATCCCACTAAATATGAAAGAATAAAAAATAAGAAATATAAATAAAAGAAAACATCATTAGTGAAATACATCTGAGCGAAGGAAATAAACTCATTCCTAATGAGGATTTGCACTTTCCTACTCTCCCCCTCAAGCTGGGTTATATATATATATATATATATTGTACAAATCAAGCTTGGACTTTAATTCATCATGATTTCTCTTAGTAGTGCTTTGATGAGAATATCAGTAATATGAAGTCTTGTGAGAACATAGCTGAGTTGAATAATATCATTTTTAACATTTTCTAAGTTGAAGTGTCGGTTAATCTCGATGTGCTTTATTCTGCCATGACGCACAAAGTTTTTTGGCTATACTATTAGTCGATTGTCTATCACTAAACATCTTAATTATGTCTTTTGTCCCAACATTATATTTCTTTCATAACTTTTGAATGCACATTCCCCCACATATTCCCATACTAGAGCATGGTATTTAGATTCTACACTACTCCGAGGGTAATTGTTTACTTTTTATTTCTTCACATGACGAGATTGTCCCAGACGTATTAACTATATCTAGTGGTTAATTTTCTATTAGTTGCCTCTCCTGCCCAACTTGTATTTGTGTAAATCTCAATATCACGATTTTGTATTCTTTTGAGGAGCAAATCATATTTTATGGACATCTTCAAATATCTTAGGATTCTATTTACTACTTCTAGATGATCCTCATTTGGATTATTCATGTGCTAGCTTACCACACTGACTGAGTATGCAATATTAGGTTTTGTGTGTGATAGGTAAAGTAGTTTGCCCACAGGTCTTTAATATCTTCTTTGTCAACTGAATTGGTTTCTTCACTTTTGTGCAGTATTTTGTTAAAATTCATGGGTGTGCCAACAGGTTTATACCCAAACATGACAGTTTCTCTTAACAAGTTTAACATGTACTTCCTTTGGGATATGAAAATTACTTCTTTAGACCGAACCTCCATTCCCCAAGTATGTCAGAGTTTCAAGATTCTTGATCTCAAATTCAATTGTAAGCATTTTTTTAGTGTAATAATTTTTTTTTGAATTATCACATGTCAAAATAATGTTCACCAACATATACCATGAGAATAAAAATTTTGCCTCTAGGATTGGATTTAACATATAGTGTATGATTAATTTGACATTAATGATATCCATTTGTAATTACTGTTCAAGGAAATCTGTCAAACCAAGTACTACATTGTTTCAAGCCATATAAGGCCTTATAAGAAAACATTATAAGAAAACTTGCAAAAGTGTTGTTCGACTTATTTTTCAAGCATGAAGGTATATTTATGTATACTTCTTCATTAGGATCCCATTTAAGAAAACATTTTTAGCTTCATGTTGGTATAAAACTCAATCCTGATTTGGTGCAAGTGAGAGCAGTACCCGAACAGTGTTAAATTTGGCAACAAGTGTAAATATATTTTGATAGTTAATCCCATATGACGGTATGAAGCCTTTGGCTACTAGTTTGACTTTGGATCTCTCCACTTTTATTTCTTTTTATTTGGCTGTGAATATTCATTTGCAACCTGCAAGACTTTTCTTATACGGTAACTCTATAAGTGTCCATGTGTTATTCTTTTCTAGATATTGAATTTTTTTCTCAACTCTTGGTTTCCATGCAGGAACCTTTAGGGCTTCTTGGATACTTGAGAACCTACTCTCTTCCCTTCAAAATTTTTTCTACTCCCTTCCCTTTAAACTTTTGTAATGATCTCCCAAAGGCCAAGGTGGAATTTAATTCCATGATTTTCCCTCTAACTTTATGTAAGTCTTTATTGAGGCCATGGAGGAATTTAATTGTTCTTTTTTGTTTAGTAATTATTCTATACAAGGCAGGTTCATCAGGATATTTCTAAGAATATGCCTCATACATATCCATTTGCAACCAACAAGTGTGAGGATATTGATATAATCATAGATCATATTGTCTGGTCTTAATCTCAAATAACTTTGAGGAGTTTTTTAGTGCTAAAGTATTTCACATGCAGTCTGGCATATCCCTTGGTTGTCCTATTATGGGATCTGGTATCCCTAAAAGTAGTCCCACTACTCACAACTTGTTAGTCCTTGCAAGGAGGAACATCTTATTTGTGAAAATGAAATGTACCGCCCTGAGTTGCTACAAGTGGTCACAAAATTTATTGTGGTCGTGTCGGTCAACTTTTTGAAGATTTAAAAATTTGATTTAAATATAAAATATATAGTTTGGGTTTTGAAAGTAGTATGTTTTAATTTTTTTTTTAAGAATGAGACCAAATGGATCTCATTCGTCTAATAGTTTGCATAATTGTGTCTGATACGGCGAATACTACATCTTCCCGAAAGATAAGTGTAGACTTCGGCGATAGACCCAAACATACAAACTAAGAGGTTTGTGACATCCTTTTGGTCTGCGAATCTTTTACATGTCACCGACAAGTTTTCTTATCTAATACAAAGATTAAATAGAGTTTATTTTACTTGGGTTCCAAGTTTCCTATAGAGGCAAACCCCTATAGTTAATTACATCTCAAATGACTGGGATCACTTGAGAAAACTCTCGATAATGATCAGAGGTACTAGTCTTCAAGATTTCAAAGTTTTGGTTTTCACGGTAGGACGTGGAAAGACAAATGGGAGTGGCTCAAATATGAACAGTTATTTCAGGAGTCCAAAGGAAGGAACATGTAGGGGATGTCATAGATCATGAGGAGAAACCTCAGTGACTTCCCAGACTATCCTACTGTGTGGTTTCATTTTTAGAGATGATGCTATTCAATTTTTCAATCCTGCCAATTTTTTTATTTGAGACTCACATTTGCATAATACTCGATTATGCAAATAGCCCGCAGAGATAAGAAGATTTACGTCATGTCACACAACAACCTCGAAACCTAAGGCGAGTTAGGACTTACGCTACACAACATGGTTGTACACGAGCCTAAAAAAGATGTGAGGATTTACGTCGCGTTGGGCAAACTATCTCAAAGTCCTATGGGTTGTTATTATGCTAGGAAGAGATAATGCTGAAGAAGATCTTCTTGTCGCTTGCTCCAAGCTCCTCGTCGTGCTGCCCACAAAGTTGGCTCCAAGCTCCTGTTGTAGCGATGACTCCAGAGTTCAAGTGTTTGAGATGGTGATTTATGTTTCACGGTTTCAGTGTCAATCTTTGGTTTTGTTTTGTTTCAGTTTTGGTTTCAGTTTTTATTTTGCATGCAAAATAATCAAGTTACTGTTAAATAAAAGGTATTTGAAAGATAAAATGCAGTAAAGTAAAATGTCTTAGATAAACTGTAAAAGCGCACCTGGGCATCTGCTACTATTGTGCGATTAATATTGTGATCATAGTATGATTTGCATCATATTTAAACATACTTGCAAGAAAAATAAATAAGGCAAGAAAACTCAGCATGAAAGTCATAAAAACGAGTAGTAAAAATCACAAGCAAAAGAAACATGTAACCACATATGACAGATCAGGACTGGGTATATGACATTTGTAAAAGTGGGGGCTCAGAGCTGGGTCGTGTGCTTCTCGACATTGAGTAAGAGTTGTCAACTCGACAATCTACAGGAGACAGTTCTTAACCTCAATCAAAATGATTAACCATAGAATTTTATAAATTTTCATAGAAAAATTATTTGATTTTCATGCATAGCTGTTGTTTAAGTCTTTTTTTATGCAGAGTTCTTTTTAACATGCAAAAGAAATTTTTATTTTTATTTTTGTAAATATTTTATAAAGTCGTACAGTCCACAGGCTAGTCACTTTAATCGTGCTAGAACTACTGACAACCTAAGAGTGTCAGGGGTAACAATCTCACCAAGAATCGGTGAATAGTATCATGGATCCTTCCCTCTCCCTTATTGAAAATCCTTGAGGTAGGAGATACTATTCTAATAATCTCACTTTGTATCTCTCGTTTAAGCACGCATAAACAATGTCGTCATCGCCCTCGCCACCTAGACCCTAGACTTATCCTAGTCCGATGATCCCATATGTGGCGTTAAGAAATTTCTCCAATTACCAGGAGAATTTGAGTGTAATATCCAAGCTCAAATCCCAGTGCACTGGGTTTCATTATAGGTTAAGTCATTGAGGGAATTTCACTGTTGATTTAATTAATGAAGCATGAACTACGTCTCGGTGCATCGTGGTGTCTAGTGTCTTAATCAATTTGTGAATCAGTGCATTCTTATGTCTAGTGTCTTAATTAGTTTGTGAATCAGGGTCAAGTGACAAGTTTCATTATTTATTCAAAAATTAGGTGGATGAACGCTCATCTAGGGTGTGCTCCTAAAATCTAGGAAGACTATGCTGAGAATTAGGTGGATGGGCTCTCACCTAGGGTGTACTCCTAAAATCTAGAGAGCTTATGCTGAGAATTAGATGGCTGGACTCTCACCTAGGGTGCGCTCCTAAAATCTAGGAAGCCTATGCTGAGAATTAGGTGGGTGAGCTCTCACCTTAGGGTGTGCTCCTAAAATCTAGGAAGACTATGTTTTAACTTGTGCTTAAAAATGATTCAAGTTATTTCACCCTCACTCAAGTGTTTTCCAAATAATTAAATCAGAAGCTCCCACTTTTCGACTTAACCATTTAACAAAAGTAAACAAACAAACGAAAAGAGAAGGTTGACCCACTTCCAGAACTAACAAATCAAATGGGGAAATAACAAGTGAATCGATATAAAAAAAACAATTAAATTCTTTCAAAAAGTATAATTAAATCGGCCCCTGAGAAGAGTGTTTAAATCTGTTCCAAAACAGTATTTTGATCGGCCCGAATGTTCCACAATTCAGAGTAAAAAAATAAAGCTTAAAAACCACCAAATAGGCTAACAAAGTGCAGCCCAAAAGCCATGAAACGGAACCGAAAAGTACAACCCACAATGACAGTTTCAAACAGTTTCAAACAATGGGCAATCAGTCAAGAAATCAGTCCAAAATTTCCTCCAAAATAACAAATACAAAAATAAAAAATCAGCCCAAAATCGGCACCCGAAATGACTCCAAAAACAGTGAAAGTATCGAGCAAGGGCAGCCCCCAAATGATGGGTTTAATGCCCCCAAAACAGTCGGTAGACCAACCCTCAAGAAATTATGTTTAAACCATCCACAAACAATGTATAGTATGCAGCAGAAGAATTCCTTTGTCACACATGCAAGTATTCAAGTTCCAAATGTGGGACATGTAAACTTATAAGAACTGAATGTTATATATGTATGCAAGTGAAAACCTTGTGTTAAGCAAGTAAATGCATCGGAATCGTGTGGCATGTAAGAACTGAAGAGGATAAATATACCAACTCTAGCAAATTGATAATAGAAACCAATAATGTCAACCACTTCAAAGAAGACTCTTCACATCACCTTTACTATCACAGGTTAAATGCATTCATGCTCACTTCCAGTTGCCAAACAAGAGTTGAAGTATGCATTCATCAAAAATAACATGTTCACAATTATTGAATCATCTTAACCAATAAATTGATAAAAAATGAAATGATAGGAGCTATGAAGCATGAGAAGAAATATCTGTACCCCAACAACACAATTATAAAAAGAACAGTTGCCTAATCAGAGCAGTTCATAAGAGACATTATCTAGACAATATGACATAATCAAATTGAACTAGGCTTCGTCCAATGCAAGTCACAGTTAGTTTTTGGAGAAATAATAACAAATAATTTAAGGTGTGGAGAGATAATTCTCTTTAACCATATTCCTAGAGGTATGTATGTCAACAAGTTGAAAGCAACAGTCAACAAAAACAAATTCATGAAAGAGGACAGTTGTATAAATCCGAGTAAACCATCTCGCAAATGACACAAGGTAAAGCAATTAACATTTGCAGCGCTGGTGATGAGTCAACTTAATTAGTAAAAAAAAATTAAAGCTTGGCGCTAACAAAATAATTACTGAAAATGAAATGTTTCATGTTTCATGCTCCTCATCAATAATCATATATAGATAACCTCATAGGGGTAAGAGATTGATTCTTTTCTCGCAATCAGATCCTTTAAAAAAAATTAATCGGGTGAATTTTGAGATTTTACTTGCGCTGGAAGCCTCTGTTTATCTCTTCAGCAGTTGGGGGCGCTGCAACTTAAATTGGAGAAGGGGGAGCCAAGCTTCGGTATTTCAATGCAAAGGAGAGGCGAGCAGCAGGTGAGTGCTTCGGTGTAGAGAAAGGAGTCGGGCGAGAGGAAGAAGAGATGAATGTTTTCGGTGTAGAGACGGGGTCGAACCGAAGGATGATGCTTCGGTCCGTGAGGGAGCAACCGAGCAAAGATATCTATGCCGAAGTCGAGCGAGTCGAAGCAGGTGACAGAGTTTCTTCTGCGCGACGCAAAGAGGAGGGAGGCGGGATCAGGCGATCGCGATAGAGGGAACAGGTCAAGTGATCGAAGCGAGGCCTTCTGGGAAAGCGAGGAAGAGAGTCGAGCGGGAGAGAGAGAAGCAAGCCAGGCGAGGTTTCTGCGTGAGGAGGCGAGCAGAACTTTGATGCGGAGAGACGAGGCGAGACGAGCTCGGCTGCACTGCAGTGAGGCAAGGCGAGGCGAGCTCGGCTTCACTGCAGAGAGGCGAGGCGATCGGGGGTATTTGGCGGAAGAGAGGAGCGATCGCGCGTGGGGTGGCGAGGCATGTGAAGGTCTCGATATAGAGGAGGAGGCCAGCGGGGCTATCCGGTCGAGCGAGGAAGGAGGCAGGGTCGAGCGGTCTCGGTGGATTTCTTCTGCGCGAGGGAGTCGAGTGAGGTAGCAGGAAGTAGGATCGAGCTGTCTCCTACAGAGAGGAGAGGCAAGCAGGAAAGTCCGGACGGGGGAGCTTGGGAGCGAAGGCAGAAGACGGGAGAGCTTGATGGTCGAGGAAGAAGGCGAGTCCCCCCTTTAGAATAGCAGCGGGGCGAATTAATCAAAGGAGCGGGGTGAATTAATCAAAGGAGCGGGTCGATAGCCGTTATGCGAAGCAATTGGCAGGAGATTGAATGTTTTCCTTTTAGTGAGCCAGTTTAACTGGAAAAGTTCAATGGGGTATTAAATGATAAATATGAAATTTAAATTTTGAAATTGAAAATCGTATAAGCTAAGTCAATTAGCCCGTATTCAGCCCATATCCAACCCAAATCGAATCTGAGTTGAACCTGGGTTGAGTTCGGACCCGCAACGCGCTAATTAAAAAAATAATAATAAAATAAAACGTGCATCGATTTTCGTGTCACTTGTGCGCGCGTCTAACCCTAGCAATATGGGTGTCCTTCCTGGCTAAAGTTAACGTTCCTGATGCGTCGGTGGTCTATTTCGTCATCTGGGGTCATCCGGACGAGTTCGCTGACGGGTGAGTCGATTTGAGTCAAAATTGTGTGTGGTGAAGCGAGTGTGTTGCTGAGTCGCCGAGGGTTCACCTAAGGTCGTATGATCCTATAGGAACTTATTTTTGGGCCCTCTACGTGTTGGTTCTTAGCCTTTGCAACTTGAAGCTGAGTGCTTGGAACCACTCATGCGAGTTCTTCATAAAAATGAGTTAAAAAGTGGTTTGAAGTTCTACGGGAGGTGGGCTCCATTACTAGTCCTCTAGGATGGTCAACAAGGAGCTCCTAAGGCTAGATTTTGGGTTTTGGGAGTATGAGACTAAGACCTCACTAAAAATGAGGTCACCAGGTCGTCAGTTTTCCAAACTTGATATTTAGAATGTCATTTATGGAGCCAAAATTTCATCTATGAGATGTCCATCTTTTTCTCTGTCATAAATGTACATTAGGATGACTGTGACAATTGAAGAAAAGTATGGTCATGCAATTTATGGTTCATGACTATATTAGAGGAGTTATCAAGTATGATTGGGGCTGAAGTGCAAGCTTAGATCTGGATGTGACTTCTGAGAAAGAACATTGTGAGACCATGCCGTGGTTGACCATATTGTGATCGTGAAGTTTGAGTCGAGAAGGCTTGTTGCTTAAACAAAAGTGAGAGGACCCTTAGTTTATTGGATGAGCGAACATGAACCAGAGTGGCAAGCATGGCTCTCAGGTTCTAGGTGTATGGCATTCAGCGAGAGGTCGTCAAGTTGTTTGCAAACCGGCCCCTTGTGAGATGGCGGCTAAGCAAGTCGAATTAATCACAGGATTGAATTTGTGGTTTTTGCAAACGAAGAGGAAGCGACTAATTTTGGTATTGTTAAACAGACCGCCATGATCAAACGAAGTGTTCGAACAATCTGAGGTAGAAACAAATTGTGGAAATTTAACAGAACGTTTGAACGATCGGCAAAAATTTGTCGTAGGAGCCAATTGGACCTCAGAAAGTGCTCATCAGCTGCAACTTGAGCGTACAAGGTTCCGCGATTCATTTTAAACAAAGGGAAGTTCTGTGATTTTGTTCGAACAAAAGGGGATGACCAAACACTACATAAATTTTTGATATTTTCGTCGAACATATAAGACAAAAATTGTAGGAAAATCCGGCGGTATTTAATGGTTATCATCGATTTGCATTTTTTTTTTTTTGCCTGAAAAATGGGGTGTCAGTAATATATTTTTTTGCCTATGTAGCATCAAAATAACCAGCCGCAATTTTTTTGCTTCTTATTTGTGTCAGTTTTCGTTGAGACTATTGAGTGTGTCTAAATTTGCGTCAAAAAAATTAGATATTAAAATTAATGTTGGATTAACCTCAAATGAGCGTCAAATAATATCGAAGAACGTCGGATAAAAATTATCGTTTTACGGTTGGCTTATTGGACACAAATCTGTCGCAAATCAGGCACAATAGAAAAATATATAAATAGTTACATTTTCACAACCTGCACAATACAATGAATCCACAAAGCAGCAATATTTTATGCGGCCACAGATAATCAACATTAACACAAATTACGACTCAAGTAAATATCAATAGCGCAGATTCATAGAATCAAAGTGTTCCAATAAACAACAACAAAATAAACAAAAAAATTCAGAGTTAATGTTCAAAGTAATGCTAAAAATAAATAAAAAGAAATCCAGAAAGAAATGTCTAATCATCATCTCACTTTTCTTCCTCTTCCTCCTTTACGCTTATCATTGGTCGCTTGCCCCGGTGACCTGATAAAGTCTCCGTCATATGTGTTATAGAGTCTTCGACCCTTTGTTGTCCTTCTAACATCTGTGCGTGCAACTGACGGATAGTTTCATTCATTGCAGCGACCTGTCTGACTATAGCATCCTGGTCTTGCTGTGAAGAGCTAGGGGAACTGCGAACTGGACCACGAGAGATCTCGATCTCGAAGGCTATGCCTTTCGCACCAATGCCATAAATCCTCCCGTTCTTCTTCCCTGTCGTAGTCTACATCTCAAACTCGGACTGAGTAGTGGTAGCAGGACTGCAATTGTTGCTTGCAAAAGTTTCGGGCTGAGTAGCCAGGTGCCTCTCACAGAGCTGCACAAACTCTTGCAAAATTAAAATCAATGTTTAATTAGAGATTTGAATAGTAAGAGTTAATATTAAGTTTTAAATTTCTTTTTTTCTTTTTTTACTTACAGCAACCCACTGGGATGCTCTGATACTCATTGCTACATTCCTAGGCTCCGATAAGGTCGGGCATGTTGCTCCGCAATGGAGAGCTCGCTGCTCAAGTCGTTCGCCTGTGTAGCATATATGATTGGTTAGCGTCACATATTTACATTAAACATTGAATTTTTAAATATTTAAAAGAAGCTTACCAGCCTCTTGTATTGCTCCGTATAGAGGATTGATCCTCCAATATGGTGCGCAGCTCCCCTGTCCTCCTCCGTCACCCGGTTTGCCCTGTTTGTCTCCCTCTTCCTCTCTTAAGCAGGAGAGGCGGAGGCTGCGATCTGCTGACCCCAGAGCTCCTCCCTGATCCAGGTGGGTTTGCTCGCCCTTCCGACAAGCTATAGTGAGCATGTCACCAAGCCGATGTCTACCTTGAATTTTAAAGATTTGACAGATCTGATGGTTGCTCTGGGAGCCAGATGAAAAATCTCTGCGACGTAAAAAATAATTCAGGTGTTATTTTAACAAATTAAATTAACTTTGTAATTCTGATTCAAATTACTTGATCATACCTTAAACTCCCTAAACCACAAGTTCTGGGTGGTTGCTGGGATCAGCTCCTGATAATCTTTATAATGCATGTGACAAAAAAAAATAGTTACAAAATACATGTAAAATGAAGAACAAAGAGTAGAGAGGCCAACCTCAAGAGGTGGGGGTGTAGGAGCGAGTATGCCAACAATAGAAGCAGGTAGTGGAGTGCATGGGGAAGCAGTAGGCGGGGGAGCAAGTGCGGCAGCAGCAGGCGGGGGAGCAAGTGCGGAAGCTGTGGCGGAAGCGGCAGTAGCAAAAAATGCCCTTCTCTTCCTGCTCCTGTAGGTGGTCTCTAATGTTCCCCTAACACGGGGTTTCAGAAGTGGTTGACCACTATCAACACCTGTGGCCATTTGTAAACAAAACAAGAACGTTAGTATTAAAAACAAAAATAATAATGAGTAAAAATAAAACTAAACAAAGGAATGTGCAAAAAAAACAAAAGAAAAAAATAGGAAAAGAAAGACATAAGTAGCAACTATGTCTAAAATTAAACCAAGCTAAAAGAAGAAAGGCAGCAGTAACTAATAATCCAAAATTACATACTATTGTTATTCAATTTCATTGAACTCGGCGTTGAAGATGAACCTAAAATTTCTTCTTCAGTCTCCTTATCATCCTCAACCATAGCAACCTCTTCAAATATTCCTGTGGTATCCTTTAGTGCGAACACTTCTTCTTTTGTGTCGTCTTGAATGCGAAAGTCTAACATTCCTTTCTCTTGGGGAATTGGTAATCAACTCAATATTTTTCCTTGGTTTATTCTTCATAACCACAACCCAATTAATTTTATCTCTTATTCTATCAGGGTATCGAAGGTAATAAATCTGGGTAGATTGGCATGCCGACACAAATGACTCAAATTTCACTTATTGTCTACTCATTTTGACTTCGATAATAAGGTGTAAATGTTCGTTTTCCTCGATTTGGAATAGGATTAGACTAGTGACAGTTAAACAAGTACATTGTAGCTGGCATTATCTTGATATTTCAATTAAACACTTCTTCGTTTGTGCCGCCTTGAATGCAAAATTCTGACATACCTTTCTCTTGGGGAATTGGTTTTATAATATTAATCAACTTTATAGTTTTCATTGGTTTATTCTTCATAACCACAATCCAGTCAACTTTATCACTTCTTCTATCAGGGTGTCGGAGGTATAAATCTGGGTAGATTGGCGTGCCGGCACAAATGACTCAAATTTCACATATCGTATGCTCATTTTGACTTCGATAATAAGGTGTAAATCTTCGTGTTCCTCGATTTGGAACAGGATTAGACTAGTGACACATAAACAAGTACATTGTGGCTGGCATTACCTAGATATTGCAATTAAATGTCTTTGTCAAATAGGTGGGGTGGGGGTGGGCAGGAGTGGAGGGGCCAACCTCAAGAGGGNAAGAGGTGGGGGTGGGGGTGTAGACAGCAGGTGGGGCTGGAACTGGCGAGGGAGCAAAAGTGGCTGCAGCAGGCGCGGGAACGGGTGCGGAAGCAGTGGCTAAAGCGGCATTAGCAGAAAATGCCCCCCTCTTCCTGCTCTTGTAGGTGGTCTTTAGTGTTCCCCTAACACGGGGTCTATCAGGTGGCCGACTACCAACACCACATGTGGCCATCTATAAACAAAAGGAGATTTGTACTGAAAGAAAAAATAATAATGCGCAAAAATAAAACTAAACGAAGGAATGTGCCATAAAAAAGGAAAATAAAGACATAAGTAGTAGCTATGTCTAAAATTAAACCAACTAAACTAAAATAAGAAAGGTTGCAGTAACATCTAATCCAAAATTACATCTATTTGTTATTCAGTTTCATTAGAGCAACTCGTCATCGAAGATGGACCTAAAATTTTTTCTTCAGTCTCCTAATCATCCTCAAAAGTAGGAACCTCTTCAAAAATCCCTGCGGTATCCTCTAGTGCGATACTTCATCGTTTTTGCCACTCTGAATGCGAAAGTTTGACATACATTTCTCTTGGAAATTGGCTCTTTAATATTAGCCAGCTCAATAGTTTTTCTTGATTTATTCTTCATAACCACAACCCAATCAGCTTTATCCTTGTTCTATCAGGGTATCGAAGTTCATAAATCTAGGTAGTTTGGCGTGCGAGAACAAATGGCTCAAATTTCTCATATCGTCTGCTCATTTTGACTTCGATGATATCATAAGGTGTAAGTGTTTGGGTTCCCCGATTCAGAACAGGACTTAACCACTGACAGTTAAATAAGTGTAGCAATTCAGAACAGAACATGGCTCAAATTACATTGTAGCTGGCATTATCTAGATATTGCAATTGAATGTCTTCGTCAAGCACACCTTAATAGCTAATAACGTTATCTGTGTGTGTGCTTCTATTAACACCGACACCACAGTTATGTCTTCTTTTTTTCTCACCGGGAACTTATATGGAATCTATAACCATTAACGTCTAATATATGTCATGTAGTAACGCTGCGATTAGATCCCCAGGCGAGATTTAGTAATCTCCTATTCGTGATTCCATTGCTTGTATTGTAGACTTGTAGCAATTTCAGAGTTACTATCAGTCTAATTTTGAACTTGATAGTTATATTACATACATGTGATCATAAAAGTTGTTTCTACGCACGTATAATTCAAACCATCTCAGAAATTTTAATTCAACCTACTTTGCTTATCAGAGACCCATCTTTTGTGTGTAAGTTGTCGATAAACAATCTTTTGACATCATTGTTATTAATATGTATAAAACATTCTCAATAGTAAATAATAATATTGACTTTGGGCACCATGATTCTTACTGTAGAAATGTCTGGACTTCTTCGCAATTCATTAGGGCATATAATGCAGCTGACCAAATCTATTTATCACTTAGAGATCGTGTGCCATGCCTCCCTGATGGCTTCCCTGATATTTGAAATATAGATAATTATATCTTTGAAGTCAAGTCACCCACATTACGATCTATGTGATTTTCTTGCTCAAAATAGTAGGAGCTCAAACTAATTGTCTTCTGTAGCAAGTATGCGTCTCAGATCGGTCCCTTTGGATATGTTTATTTTTTACCGTTTTTGTAAATTTTATTTAAAAATCTGCATCACGAAGGTAGTTTACATTGAGTTTACTTTATCTCTCAACCCTACTTTTGAAGAATGCATCTCTGTTCATTCTAAATGGCTAATTGTGGTGCGAACTCTTCGGTGGCAATTAAACCAGTTGTTTTTCCTACTATGTTTCAGAGTATCTTCGACATATCCATGCAGTAAGGACAAGCTAATTTCTTCGGTTGTGCTCCAACCAACTAGCATTCCATAGGTCGAGAACTCACTAGTTGTTCACATAAGAGTTGTTTTCAGTTGGAAACTCTCTTTCTTAGCGATGTCATATGCAAGCACACCAGTCTCCCATAACATTTGAAGGTTTTTATTCAAAGGTTGCAAGTAGACGTCGATTTCCCCTTTGGGCTTTGTGGGTCTGGTATGATCAACGTCAGAAATAAGAATGGCACAGTCATATGCACATATCAGGGGGTAAATTGTATGATGTAATGACCATTAGTCAGCATGAAGACGAGGTTGTGGTGTGATTGTATGGGGTGAAAACATCTGGACATAACCTGAGTCTAACATTGTGTGCTTCAGCTGTATTTTTAGAGTAAATATGATCATAATGTCTCCAAGCATCAACGGATCCAGTACTGTGTCAAGTCATGTAAGGAGTTGTACGCATGAATACGAACAATATCTGCAGTCGGGGTATCAGTGGAAAATAAAAGAGACGCTTATACTGAATATTTTTGTAATTTTTACTATTTCTCCGCTCTTTATTTGAATCTATCTGCACCACAAAATCGGTAAATCGTTCTGATTGCATCGGCCTTGTAATATATCATGCGGCCATTAACATAGCAATCAATCTTCTCATATTATATCTCTAATTTTGAAACTAACTTTTTAGTTTTGTATAAGTCATCTGACACTAAATTCTTTGCAGGGTTCGTCTCTTTAATAATGTTGTCACTTGATTAAATGTTTCTCTGGGCATGTTAGAATCAGATTTGATGTCCAACGTTTGCATCGCTACTGTTAACTCCGTGTGTGTGGTGCAACCATCCCATAAATATTGTTGTGAAACGTTCAGCAAGTCATAAAGTTGTTGTGATTCATTGTTTAGTGTCTCACGTTCTTGTGGAACTCTCAACCAAATGAGCTCTTTGAGCATCATGAACCATTTCATCGTATGTGTTGGGATCATATTCCTCTGCTAGAGAGACATAGCTTGTTAAGGCACTTGAATTTTTGGTTCCTGCTCACCATGTACAGTCCAGTACCAATAATTTGGTTTTCATGCGGTAAAGATCCAATTTAACTTCTTCGGGTCGCAGATATGCTTGATTTTTGTGTTTCGCGTAGGGACGCGAAACTTATCTTCAGAACGATAAATGGACTCTTGTGATGCAATATGCACAAATTACTGAACACTATTCAAGAACTCATGGGTGAGTCATTTTCTTTCTGGATATAATATATAATATATCCAAGCTCTCAAATTATGAATATTCATCTGCAACATATATGTAATTTTACAGGTCAGTGAAACTATTACGCAAAATAAAAATGAAAGACTTGGGCGATATAAATATGAAAATTTAAGTTTTTGCGTATGCAAATTTAAGTTCAGATCGGTATGTCATTGTCCCTGTCTTCTATAGCCATCTTCTTCCATGTTAAAAAAGTCCTATAATCCTTTCCTCTTATCACATAAGAGTATGGGGATTATTTTTTTTAGCTCATGCTTACTGGCAAAAACACTTTATGTTAAGCTAGGTTGACTATCTTCCTAACTAAATATGCTACAATTCTAACAACTCAAGGTGCAAATTCATAAAACCTTTATTGAGTTTTCTTCCTTCCATAAATCTCAGTGGGGTTGGCTAAATGAATCATTTTTCTCCATTGTGTCCTATTGAGTGTCATACTTTCATTATTCTACTATATATTGGAGCTATTCCAACCGTTTCATGGATATTCTTTTCGAGTTTTGTCTCTAAGTATAAAGCCACTCACCCACCTTAACACAAGTCTAAACTTACTTTTCTGCCTTTTTTGTAGGCTAACATTCTACACCATAAAGTATTGCAGCCCTCACCGCTGTCATATAAAATTTAGGTTTAGGTCTAAGTTATACTTTTCTATCACATAGTAGGTCTTATGCATTCCTTCACTTCAACCATCCAATTTGAATTTTACTAATAACATCCCCATTTGTATCACCATCATTTTCAACAGTAGACCCAACATATCTAAATTGTTCATTTTTTCTATTGACTTGATCATCCATTGTTATAACCGCGCCACTAGATCCACTACTACTAAAATTGTATTTAATGTATTTAGTTTTAGATCTACTCAAATGAAAGCATTTAAACTCTATGGTGGATCTTTATAATTCAAGTTTTTCCTAAACTCTCTGTAGTGTTATCCACAAGAACAATATCATCAGCAAAAAGTATACACTATGGTACATCCTCTTGTAAATGCCCGATAAGAATATTCATAACTAAAGCAACAAATTAGGAACTTAAATTTAAAGCCAATCCCTAAATTATTTACCCCTAATTTGGTATATACATAGTTAAAGTAGGATACATACCTTCCTCAATGTATTCTGATTTGAGTGAAGCCAAAGGATGAGAATTATGAGAGTTCAGTGGTCTCTTTAAGCCACATATCATCGCTCCCTTCCCAACTGGCTCTAATGACGATTGTATCACGATGCTTCGTTGAAGGCGGCAGTAGTTTTGAGTATAACAGGGAGGGGGAGGGAGGAGAGAGAGGGCTTCGGGAAGAAGGAGAGGCGCGAGCACTTTGGAAAAAGGAGAGGTGGGGAAAAGAAAAATTAGGATTGGCAGGCGGGAGTAGTATTTTACGAATTTTGCGTCGGAAAATTTTGACACGCTTAAGAAATACAAAACCATGTTATTTGTGTTGAATTTTACTTTTTATTGGCGTCTGAATAATTCGACCCTTTTAAATAAAGTTTTTGCATCGCTTTATTCGACGCTAATTCAATGCAAATTTCGTGGCAACTTTGTTTTACGCTTCACAGTTTTCAAAGTACTTTTTACGTTGAATTATTGAATGCCACAAATAGCAAAATTTATTTTGCGCCGCTATACTGCTAAAATTAGTCACTAATATTTGCGTCGGAAGAATCCGATGTAAATTTTGGACGCTAACTTAATCTTCTCCTGTAGTGAAAGTAGAAGAGACAATTGAAGAGTTGATCAAAGCCACGTACCATGGAGGAGGGATCACAGTTTGTTCAAGCAGAAGAGGAGGATCTTAGTGCTCTGATACTATGTAGAAATTTAAATAAAATTTTATTTCTCGCTTGTCTTTATGTTTTACACTTTACTACATATAACAGCAACAACAACAACAACAACAACAACAACAAAATTTTTATCTCACTAAGTGGGGTCAAACACATGAATCTTTTTTCTTCATAGTGTCCTATTTAGTGTCATATTTTCATTTAATTCTAATAAATTAAGAATTTTTTTATACAATATGCTCAAGACTTCTTAGGTCTACCTCTGCCTTTCTTAACATAAGTCGAATCTAAAACATCTACTCTTTTAATAGGATCATTAGATGGTCAACGTTTAATGTGATGAAACCATGTAAGACTATTTTCCCTAATTTTGTCCGTCACTGGAGCTACACCAACCCTATCACGGATATATTCATTTCACATTTTGTCTTTAAGTGTAAAGCCACTCATCCACCTGATCATTCTCACCTCGGCAGCACTTAACTTATTTTTATGTTTCTCTTTTAAAGGCCAACATTCAACGCCGTAGAGCATTGTAGGTATCACCACCATCTTATAAATTTTTCTTTCAAGTCTAAGCAGTACTTTTCTGTCACACAATAGGCCCGAAGCATTCCTCCACTTCAACCAACCTACTTGAATTCTACTAATAGCATCCCATCAATATCACCATCAATTTGACCAATAGACCTGAGATATCTAAAGTGTTCACACCTTTTAATAATTTGATCACCCATAGTTACATTTTTGTCACTAGAGCTACTACATTTCTGTCACTACATATAATACCATGAAGAAAAAAATAGGAATCCCTCTAATTAGGGAAGAACAAAAATAGGAAATATAGGGAAATGAATTCCTTCCTAATGAGGATTTGAACTTTTCTACGCCTAAAATATTAGATAAACCGTGGATTTTCTTAATACTTTTTTGGTCATATTGGCTGCTGTTGAGCTCTTGGAAGTGAGAAAAAGGTGAGGTTCACTTGGCCTTTACAAAAATTCTCTTTTTGCAGTTGCTAATTTAATCAAATGTTCCAGCATTGTTTTGACATGTCCTCATTCAATTTTTATGAGAGCGTATTTTGAAGCAGTTTGGCCTCATTTAGAACTACTACCAAGTAACTTCTAGGCATAATAGCAACCAAGCAAGCTTACTTTAAGCCTTCAATTGTCACCTGATGACTGCTGAAACTAATGCTTTGTACTGCTCATAATGATGAATATTGAGATTCCTGAAATTATCTGTAAATTGATGTATTACTAGATAAAGTTGTGTAACTTCTGGTTTTTTTATTGTAATACTAGATTGAGATCATACATGGAGATGTGCATTTTAGTTCCTGGGATTTCACCACATAGTCGCCAGAGGAATGGAATTAAAGATCATGTAAGTTTATTTATTTTTTCAATTTGAAATTCCTTGTTTATTTTTTTTGACTTATGAATATTTTGTTTGGGTTAATTTATTTGGAGATCTGCAAGGTTAATGTCCTTGTTTATAGATTCATAATTTTTTGTTAATTTTTTGAAGCTTCATAAGGTTTGGGATTATCTTATCTTATTTATACCCATTCTTTTAAGTTCCATTAGAATATTGCTAATTTTTCTTAATTTTGTTCTATCTCCTCCTTCTCTAAGCTCTTTCAATATTGCTTTCTTTTATAACATGCTCGCTCTTTTATCATGCAATGGAATATCCCTATCATGCCCCACGATGACGCTTTCCCAAATCAATGCTGGACATAATAGAGAGATGTGATTGGATTGATTGAATATGCTTCAAACATTCATTCTAGTATTCTACGCATCAAAATATTGTGAGGGATAAACTCAGTCTCTGTTTGGCGCGGCTTCCTCTACGCGGTGCTGCGGGAGGCCGTTTTTTGGCACTGTTTGGCGTGGCATTTCGCTCGCAGCTGCCGCAAATCCGGGTGAAATGCCGACCGCGGGTGAGACCTCGCATTACCGCTCCGCTTTTTTACTCTTGTACCCCTAATTTCTCCTTCGTTAGTTCTCCCACATTCTTTACTGCCTCGCGCCCCACCGAGTGTGACCTTTCGCTGCCCTAACTGTAGTTCCAGAGATCTTCCTCCGTTATAACTATTCTCAACCAATATTTTCTTTGAGAAATCTCTCGTTTATTGTGGATTTGCATGGTGAAGTTTTCTGTTACTTATCCTTTATCTCTGTTTGAGAATGTTCTTGCAAGCAAAATACAAATGATATGTTTAGTCCTCAGTTCCATAAGACATCTCTAGCTCATCGTTTTTTTTTTTTGAAAATGTTGATACAAACAACCTTTTCTTTCAAAAAGTCGGATGAAGCATATGCCTCAATAACATACAGGGACCCATAAATGAGGTAATCAAGTAGATAGCCCTGAATAATGTGTTCCGAGTCATTCTACGCTTATATACTGTTACCTCTATGAGGCATATAGCAAGAAAATTGTGTATGATAGGGCAACAGAACGTGGTTGCGACCATTGTGATTCTCGCTTCAGACAAGAATCAACAGTTCTTGTCAGTTAGAGCATGCTCATGCAAACTGAATTGCAAAATGTTATGCTTGGAGAAGTTCTTTTTTTTTCAATGGCACACACTCATAATGAGGCAGTTAAAGAAGATAGCCTCCGCATAATTTGATCCATGCCATTTTATGCTTATATAATGATAGCTCTTTGGGAAATACAGTGAGAATATTGTTTATGATAGGGCAACAGAACTTTTTTGCCACTATTCTTATTGACACTCCTATGAAACTTCAGCTATTCTTGTTATGCTTACAGAATCTCCTCTTTTCAATTACACACACACGCATATATGAGGCAGTCAAGTAGATTTCCTTCGAATAATTTGTTCCATGCCATGCTATGCTTATATACTGATACCCCTCTGGGGCATATAATAACAAAATTGTGTATGATAGGGCAACATAACTTGGTTGCCACCATTCTTATTCTCACTGCTATGAAACATCAGTAGTTGATGTCATGTTTGGCCATGCTCATGCAAATCGAATTGCAGAATATTATGCTTTGAGAAGTTATTCTAATAGCAATGGTAGCAGTAAAATAGATATATTCTGAATAATTTGTTCCATGGCAAAGTATGCTTAGATACTCATACTCCACTGGGGCGTGTATAATGAAAGGGCAACAGAACTTCATTACCTCCATTGT
>JXCR01138837.1:0-22416 GCA_002079205.1 Phalaenopsis hybrid cultivar | reverse complement strand
TACCCCTCTGGGGCATATAATTAAAAAATTGTGCTTGAAAGGGCAACAGAACTTCATTGCCTCCATTGTGATTCTTACTCACATGAAACATCTGTACTTCTTCTCTAGATTATGCTATTCTAACTATTGTGAAACATCAGTACTTCTTCTATTTGTTTTTCACTGACACACGCACCCATTTATGAGGCAGTAAAACAGATAGCCTCGGCATTATTTGTTTCGTGTCATTTAATGCTTAAATAGTGCTACCCCTCTTGGGCATATAATAAACAAATTGTGTATGAAAGGGCAACAAATCTTTAGTGCCTCCATTATTACTCTCACTCATATGAAACATTTGTATTTGCTGTGTTTTTTGAGGATGCTCACGCAAACCGACTTGCAAATTGTTATGCCTATGAATAATGTGTGGGTATGTAATAAGAAAATAGTCTATGAAAGGGCATCAGAACTTGGTTGTCACGATTGTTCATTTCACTGCTATGAAACATCTGCAGTTCTCTGTTTGAGCATCCTCGTGCAAATAGATTGCCTCTGGTAGTTTGTTTCATTATATTCCATGCATATATCTTGATACCCCTCTGGGGCATATAGTAAGAAAACAGTGTATGAAAGGGCATCAGGAAATTGTGTTTCATGTCATTGTATGCATATATCTTGATACCCCTCTAGGGCATTTAGTAAGAAATTTCTGTATGAAAGGGAGACACAACTTCATTGAAACCAATGCGGTTATCAATGCTATGAAACATATGCAATTCTGGTTTGTTTGAGCATGCTTATAAAATACAGTAGTGGAGAATATTATTCTTAGTAAAGTTTGGAAGGAGACAACTTGATACTCTATAAGAGTGTTGTTGGGAAGCTCTTTTATGCGAAGTATTATTATGGCATTATTTTTTTTTACTATTGTTGTATTTTTATGTTTCATTGTAGTAAAAAAATGACTAATAAGACCAAAGAGATTGCTGCACCGGCCTTGTGGGAAAAAGAAACGAAAATAATATTTTATGTTATTTGCCTCAAAGAGATCGAAATGGGAAACAAGTCAACTACCTTCTTCAACAAGGGTGGCAAAATATTACCAAAAATTTCAAGGAAATTATAGGCAGAGAGTACGACAGAATGTAATTGAAGAATAAATGGGATCAGCTTAAGAAAGAATGGAAGATTTGGAAGAACTTGAAACGTGGTTCAACAGGATTGGGGTGGGATCCGTTGAAGCGAACAATTGATGCACCAGAGGAGTGGTGGACAAAGTCTTGCGGTGAGTATTTTTACTATCTTTTGTTAATTTTTCACTCTCTAATGTATAATAATTTGTTTCTCCTTAATTTATTTGTAGGTGGTTCCTGTAGCGAAGTAATTTAAGATTTCCGGAATTGAGCCAGAATTGGAGGAAAAGCTCGACTGCATGTTTGGCAGGGTGGTTACAAAGAGAAACTATAAATGTTGCCCATGCGAGACAGGGTTTGCTGGCAATACCGTGAATCTTGGAACTTCTGGAGCTTTAGGTGATTCCACTGATGTCCCCAGTCCGAAGCAGAATGAATATGAGACCACTTTCTCTTCCAAGCAGCCGAGGGTTGACAATAGAAAAAAATTTGGTGTTGGTTTCCTTAGAAACGAACTCTCACAACTGGTATCTTCTTACAAATCAGAATGTCAGGCTTTTCATTCAACCACTAAGAGAAGGCGCTACAAATTCTAAGTGATTCACTCGAAATTTATGAGGACAAAGCATTGTATCTGTTTGCAAAAGAATTGATTGAGGACCCAGTCCGCAGAGATATCTTTGTGAAGATATCGGTCAGGCGCAGAATGTCTTATATCCGACGTTTTCACGATCGCTCAAATATTTGAGATATTCAATGCAACAAGAACATTTATTGTGCAGTTTCTTTTAATTTTTTGTTGTTGTACTTCAGAACCCCTTTTATATTCATGTTATTATATGCAACCGTCTCCCTTTTGGTATTACTCAAAATTTTATGTTTTAGTAACTCATTACTATATATGGTTACGACCGAAAGATATCGACCCTCATGGATGCAAGTAAAAGACGACAGATGACGGTTAACATGGATGCACACAGAAGAAGGCGGAGAGGGATGTTGATTACTGTCATATGTTTGATCTACGAGTACTACAACTCGTACATTGATCGGTCATCGTATATGAATCTTCATATATCGTTGATAAATGGGTTAGGGAGTTGCTAGTGGGGCACCCAAAAAGATTTAGTAATATATTTCGAATGAGCCAGGAAGTATTCATCGATATTCTTGAGGAACTTGTAGGAGCTCACGGATTTCATGGTTCATTCAGGACCACTTTACGTGAGATGTTTGCAATAACATTGTACATACTATCTCAGAATGAATCTATGCGAGGGGCAATAGAGCGTTTTCAACATTCATCCGAGACAATTAGCAGGTACTTCTAAATTGGATTGAGCGCACTTGTTAGTCTTCACTCACATGCCATCAAACCATCAGATTCTAAGTTTGAGCGGACACCCGCAGAGATATCACACGATGTGTGATATATGCCCTTCTTCAAGGCAATGTCTCGAGAGCAGTTGAGTTGTTTTTTTTTCACAATTTTGTTGAACCTCACTTTCACTTACACAGGATTGTACCGACGCAATTGATGGAACACATGTTGACGCACGAATGCCGAATAATGATAAAGTTGCATTCATTGGTTGTTGCGGTAGTCTGACCCAAAATGTCACGGTTGTTTGTAACTTTAACATGTATTTCATTTTTATAATGATCGGTTAGGATGGTAGTGCACATGACTGTCGAGTTTTAAGATTTATAACATGGAATGCAAGTATCAACTTTCCACATTCACCGGTAGGTAAGCTCGAGCATTAACACATAATAATTTTGGATTTTTTTTGCACTCTTGATGCTCACTGTGAAGAGAAGTGTGTATTTGTAGTTCTGTATTGTTTTTAAGTGAATTTTTGCCTTAAAAGTATTAAATTTATGCCTATCATTATTCTATTACGCACAATATTACAAAAGAGGGGCAGAATGATCATTTTTACAGAAACAGTTGTCTCACAATTTTTTAAACATAGATGCCCCAAACATGCAGTCAGCTTCCCCACAACAACTTTCTGGGGCAGCGTAGCTGCAGCTGAGAAGCTAAAAAGCTGCAGCTGCTCCAAACAGAGCCTCAATTATCTAAATTTACTCAAGATAACGCATTATCACAATTTACGTATGTCCAATAAAATCAATCTGGTAAATGTGGTGGAAGTAATCTAAAATAATTCATTTGAATATATCTATAAAGCATTTAAAAATACACCCAATATTTTTTTTTTATAAAAGATAAAATTAGTATATCCCCTTACAGATGAACGGACATGGGGGATGAATCACAGTATTGGAAATTGCTTTTGGAGTTTTGTGGGAAACATCTTA
The DNA here is from genome assembly GCA_002079205.1 of Phalaenopsis hybrid cultivar. Classification (NCBI taxonomy): domain Eukaryota; kingdom Viridiplantae; phylum Streptophyta; class Magnoliopsida; order Asparagales; family Orchidaceae; genus Phalaenopsis; species Phalaenopsis hybrid cultivar. Next base: position 18,976 of record JXCR01138837.1, on the reverse strand, counting down.
AAATGGGATCCAGATCCTTTCAGATAAGTAGTTTCTTCTTAGTGGTTGCTATTGAGAATCGTCTAGCATACCAAAGATTTCATTCCCGTGTTAGTTCTTCCATATAATTATGTTTATCAGGTGCGCCTAATCAAGTAAGAGGAGTGAAAAAATCAAGTTACTTAATGACTTGAGAGTTACTTTGTGAGAATCTATGGTTATATGCAGCTCTAGCTTAAGTTGTGCTAAAAGAGATTGAATACTTATTCTATCATGATGTGCTTTAGAATGACAATGCTTACATCATAGACTTACCGCGAGATTACAACATTTTCGCTGCTTCAACATGTTTGATCTGATTTCATAATATGAGACAAATCTTCGACGAATGAGGTCGAAGCACCACCAACCTCGGGAGACTGATGTGGGCGTCTATTGTTGTTGGACAGGCTGCAAGCATCTCCTGCTTCTAGACCGGAAGGGAGGCATCAAGGCTGGCTGGGACCAGTTTAGAACCGTAGCCCGAGGGCCGACCAACCCTCATTTGTGTGGGATTACTGCCTCCTTGTCAGTGGGAGTCCACTCCTAGTTATCCATGAGTTAATTATTTGTTATTTTGTTGTTCTCGGTTTAGTTTTTGGTCTGGTGCTGTTCGTGATAGCTGTTGGTGTCTTCATTTCCTGTCTTGGGCTGTATCTATTGGTATGAGAAGTGTTTCAGCTGTATTTTGCTCCTAATGTCGTGATTATCCTTCCCTCTACTCTTCCCCATCTTTCCCACTTCACTCCCCATAGCACATTCTTGCTGCAGCTGCCTAGAACAGCCGCCGGTAGCTTGTTTCCTGCAGTTTTCCCACTGTTCCAGCGTTCACCTTTGCTGCCGCTACCTGCCCTCCACCTTTGCTGTCGCTGCTGCTCCAACCCCCCACCTTCACTGCTTCTGTTCCAGCCCTCCCGCTTGGCCGCCGACGCCCAGAAGCCCCTCTAACCGCTGTTTTTCATGCCGCCAACTCATTTTCCTCCATCCAGGACAGCAAATACATATTGTTTCTTTGCTGTACCCACCCCCTTACCCCAATTCCCTACCTTGCCGCTATCTTTACAAACTCCCAACAGCCACGACCACCTCTTTGATCCAACCTTAATTAGAGTTAGTGTCATGTTTGTTATCGTTTCAGGTTTCTATGTTTGCTGGTTGTAATTTTTTATTTAATTTCAGTAATAATATTTATTTTTCCTGTTATTTTTGGTTAACTTCGGTGTAAAAGGAACCACATGCCTTGGCTAGCTCATGACAACCCCTAGGGTGAATGAAACAGAGAGAGTAGTTTAGAGAGCACATCTCCCGTGTTTAGAACTATGCACGAGAAAGCTAGTGTGAGCTTGGCCAAGTGCAAAACTGCAAGCACGGAGGATGCAATTTATGTGNTATCGTTTCAGGTTTCTATGTTTGCTGGTTGTAATTTTTTATTTAATTTCAGTAATAATATTTATTTTTCCTATTGTTTTTGGTTAACTCCGGTGTAAAAGGAACCACATGCCTTGGCTAGCTCATGACAACCCCTAGGGTGAATGAAACCGAGAGAGTAGTTTAGAGAGTGCATCTCCCGTGTTTAGAACTATGCACGAGAAAGCTAGTGTGAGCTCGGCCAAGTGCAAAACTGCAAGCACGGAGAATGCAATTTATGTATTCAATGTCTTCGCGGATGTCTATTTTTTTAATATAAGGGATTTTAATATCTATTTGGATAAAGGATATATAAATTGTGAGTGAACTATATTTATTTAACAAATCACGTCAACTCTATCGCATGTGTCTGAAGGCTTCTTTACGAATCCTCTTCTTTTTTGTTTGTTCTCACTCAAAGCTAGCTGCCTAAGGTATTAAGCCTATTTTAGGTTTCATTTTGATATTATTTCACCTAGTTAGTATATTTTGATAAGCATTGAAGCCCAGTATTACGTGGCCCAATCTAGAAGAAGCTAAGTGTAATCTACACCAAGTCTAACTCTCTTTTTTTTTAGAAAGCCCAAAAAAGCTAATATTTTAACTAGAAAGAAAGATACATACATAATTTGTGGGAGGGCCCAAGTATGGCATCCTGCCCACACAATAACCACAAATGTTTTCAAAACTAGAAAATACAGAAAAGTACATTAGATACTTAAAGAAAAAGTCTAAAAGTGTTGAAATACAAAATATCAGGTGGCTAGAGAGTGACCCAATTTGGTATTGTCTTTGTCTCTAGTTCCAGGGAAGGAGCAAGCTAATAATTTGGTAAGATGATTATCATTGCCAGTAGTAACCAATATATCATCAAATATGTTCCCGAGCTAGAGTCGGCCTCCATTCTTCTTCTTCCTCCTGGAATAAACCTGTCATTCCTTGTCCGAAGATTGACTCACCTGATCTTGATCTAAAGTGTGTTGGAGATGTGCAAGTTGAACATTACAAGCAACTACAAGTTGTATCAGCTGATCTGTTATTGGATCAAAGGAGCACTCTCGTGTGTCTTGGCTTGTAAGTAAGTCGTATTCAATAACAGTGGGTGGTATAAGCACCACTAGATCTGTAGTTGTTGTATGGTGTTCTTCGTCGGGAATTGCGGTGTTGGAAAGAGGATCGGGTTGCATCTTCTCAACAGGAATGATAGGTGACTGATTTTTAGCGATATTCAGCCTTAGATGAGGATGCAAACGATAGCAAATAGTAGAGTTGTGGCCAAACATACTGTAATGAGGGCAATAAGGAGGGTGTGGTTCTATTTCAACATTTTGCCAATACCCATTGTGAGTGATTCCAATCCATATCTCATCGGGAGCTGGTTGAGTGATATCCTTCTCAACAAACACACAAGCCACAGTGGGTCTGGAGACAGCAAGCGTAGGACTATCAATCTTGAGAGGCTTACCGTAAGCAGTTGCTAAGGAGTAGAGAATTTCCAAGTTGAACAGATGTAATTTTAACGCCGGAGACTTTATCTAAACGAATGATGGGACTCCGCTTTTGGATCAAAATCAATAGTCTACTTCAAAATTTTCATATAACGGTTGTCGATTTTGATAACTTTCCAAGAAAAAATACGAGTGTAATCGACATTGTGAGACAACTGAATCAGTATGTGTCGATCGTCAAGTAAACTAATATTTCAACTGTCCAACATCTTCATAGCATCAAATTCTTTTCTAATGATCTTAAATTTTGGGTGACCATAAAGAAATTTTCCCACTATAGCAAAACGCCACGAAAATACGAGAGTACTGGTTTCAACCTCTATGATAATAAGAGCAGACTTCCCATATTTTTCCTAGTTTTTTTAATGAAGGTGTGATCGTCACCACTTTCAAGAGCCTCGTGAAATGATTGTGGAACATTGCAAGTTTTGCCTATACGAAAACCAATCTTTGAATCTGAAAGAGGAGCACGAGTAGGAATAGAGTGGTCGTCGACAACTGTAGTGGCATAGGAATGGATAGTCGATGCCATCTCCTCTGAAAAGATGGTCTGTTGGGCAGGAAACGAAAATGTCGTCTGGAAATGCGAAGTGTGAAGGAGGCGTCGGCAAACGAGGACGTCGTCTGGAAAGAAATGCGAAATCGCGTCATCTGATAGTGAAGTCGCATCGTCTGGAAGCTGCGAAGGAGGTGTCATCGTGTCAAGAATAGCTGCGAAATCGCGTCGTCTGGAAGCCGTCGACGACAAGGACGTCTGCGAGCGAGCGTGTCGAGAAAGCTGTGAAGAAGTGAGAAAACAAGAAAATCACTGTCGGGAATCTCCATCAGCCGAAACCCTAGCAGAGCCCGCTATCGTTGCCGATGCCATTTTCATATAAACGCACCAAGTCTAACTCTATAGCCAAACTAATTTTGTTGGATAAAGGATGTGAATGGTATGACTTCTTCTGTCCATTATCATATAGCAGTAGAATATGTTGTTTCTAATTTTTTCTTTCTATTTAACAATGTTCTTGCATCTGATTTTATTGATTGATATTCATAGTTTCTTCTTCTCGGCAAAGTTCACAAGTCATTGTTTGTGGGATTTTATTATTATTATTATTATTATTATTATTATGGAACATTGTTACTTTTTTATTGATGAATGCTGCTCATGCGTGCAAATAAGGGTGGTGTTTGGCCAGCTTCTTGGAAATGTTCCGAGGAATCTTTCTCAAATCAAGTCAAGAATAGAGATCCTCTTAAACTTGGGTTAGTCTTGTTTCATTATTTATCTCTATTATGGGCACTTGTATGCATGAAACTAGACTTTTTTCATAAGCTTTTACAAAATATGTTTCTTAATGCTATATGCAGGTTTCCGGATATTTGGGCATTGAGATTAGTTCGCCAACTCTTAGTATGGCATCCCGTAAGTNCTTTTACAAAATATGTTTCTTAATGCTATATGCAGGTTTCCAGATATTTGGGCATTGAGATTAGTTCGCCAACTCTTAGTATGGCATCCCGTAAGTTCTCTGATTTTTTCATTATCTAAGTTAATCGGCCTCGTATTTTCTCTTTATTTATCTGCATTCTTTTTATGTTACACTATTATTGAAACTAGTCTTGCTGCTAGTAACCATTTACGTTCTACAAATTTTGATAAACCTTTCATTTTATGGCGTGAGTGATGATGACCCTGTAAAAAATGATATACTGCCTTTTTTTCATTTTTTTTTTTTTTTTTCTTTCACAAAGAAGCGTGTAGTGACTACATCTGAAATGATGCTTCACATAATGTATTGTATCAATAACCTGATCTCTAAAGCTAAATCCGTCCTTGGACGTATGCTTGGAAACTATACCAGCCTTTTGCTAATTTGTTTTTAAAGCAAAATATTATGACAAGCAAATGATAGTACATAAAAGATGAAAAATAAGAATTGCTTAAGAAAAGCATACATAGGGTAAAATAAAAACCTTATGGAGTAAAATTTGGACTACAAGCTCAATTTGCCTACCTAACTTGGTGAAAACAAAGGGTGACAATATTTTTTTTATAGCTTTATCTAGTAAATAGGATATGAACCTTCTATTCACCGGTGTGTCGCCAAATGATGCTTCCGTCAGTGTCGGTAGCAGTTAGTAAATTATGAGCTTTTGTTTCTTTATTAATATGAGAGAGAAACATTTGAGCGAAGGAATAGTAGTGGCAGACATGGTTGATGTAGCTTCAAGAAGATTAATTGATCTTAGATTTTGAGAACAAAACTCTTTTGATGTTGTATCTATCATTGAATGAGAAGGGGTGGTATCACCACTTGAATGAACTTTATGATTTTGAACATTTGATTTTCTTAAATTTGGATGGGTCTTGAAGCAATTAAAGTGAATGTAGTTAATTATTTTACCAAAAGTAATATTGAGGGATGCTTTGAAGTTCAACCTTATGGTTGTAAGGACAAGAAACGTGCCAATCAACACTTCAAAATGAATAGTAGTGGTAACATCTATTTTCTTAGGGATCTGGTTACGAAAGGCCTGGAAAGATGGTGATAGCGACGTTTATTTGCAAATGTTTGCCAATTATAGATCTCGGCAATTATAAAATTAATTGATTGTAGTAAACAAGACGTAGGAATAGCCAACCAAATATTTGCAATAGAAAGTTGCTCGGAAGTGTCAAAATGGGGAGATCATTTAGCATTTTCATCGGAAAGCCATTGACATAGTTTGTTTGGCGAGAAAAGGGCCTATTGTAATCTTAAGTCAAAGGAAGTTTGATAATAAACATCATAGTAAGATACAATAACATAACAATTCAAACTAAGTTCAATTCAATTAGTCTATTTCCTACTCTGACTATTATCCATCAATATAAAAACATAACAAGCCAGTAAGGTAAGAATTTAAAAATTCAAAGTCGCATATACTCAATCATCAATGAGCATTAGAATCATCAATATGATGATTTACTTTCTTCTTCAACTCACTCTCAATGATATCCATGTTCCCTCATTCCACCTTATGTTAAATCTGAATCATTTTTATCTTGCTTAATCAATATTAATTGATAAAAATATTCATTAGATTTTAAAATAATGATTATTTTGCTTGTGACGATTTCAATTAAATCCTCGATTATGTATAATTTGAGTGAGGAATGCTTATTAGGGTTATCTTCCTTATTTTTATTTTAAGGAAATTCCAAGATGTAATTATGTATGCCTCACTATAAATAAGACAAGTTGTGTCGTAAGACAAGTCTCACATTTTGTGAGGAGTAAAGTCTCATTGCAAATTTTTCATAAATTATTGAAGCGGGCTGCATATTGCATAATTTTAAACCATTGGTCGAAGAGTAGAGGAAAAGAAATATTAAAAATTTGAAAAATGAGGTTGGTGCAGTTTAACATGCTCTTCTTCAAGCTTCTCACTTGGAATAAAAGGACTTCATATCTTTTGGTTGGCTCCTTATTTGATGTTCAATATCAAATAATTTGGACACAAGCATTGGAACTCCTTGAATGATATCCTATAATTATTACAAGACCCATCAATCAATAAAAGAATGTTTGCCTTCAATTGACAAGTTTCATTTTTTAAACATCTTTAAGAGTAGCCCCAATTTTCTGTAATGTGGCTTGTTTTTTGTGGGTCTTCTGTTGGTGATGAGAGAGATAGTTAAACAATGGAGTTATTGTGAAGGGAGCTTCACAGACTAACTTCTTATAATTTGTTTGTACTTTGCTGGCGCTTGTTGTAAAGAGACTTATTTTCTTTAAAAGTCTATTATGCCGAAACTAGTAAGGAAAATAATAGAAACACAATAGCACACTTTTATCAATAGAGAAATAAGTTTATAACACAATATAATAGAAAATAATAACACCGACATACACAACACAAGCAACACCTCTAAGGTGTGTTCCAAGGACGGTGGAGGTCAACGAGGTGGATTGGGATGGTTGGCAATGGTGTTGGCAGCCAAGGAATGTTGATGGCGGTGGGGGGAAGATGCAGAATTATAGGGACAGCAGGTATGGAGGGTTGTAGGGGACCGACAGCAGGCGGAGGGGTGGCTAAAAGGTATTGGAAAGCAAGGTGAATGCAGGAGATGGGGCGGCGGAGTTTGGGGAAGGGGATTAGAAGTGAATGGCGGCTATTGGGAAGGAGGAAGAGAATACAACCGGAGCACCATTACAAGCTCCTCGAATACAACCCACAAAAGGGAAAAGGACTTCACATAGAAATTTGAAATCAACATAGCAAAAACTCCCTCTAAACTCTAAAAATAGCAAATAAATAGACTCTTACATAAAGAAGAAAGGAAATAAATAAAGATGGAAACTCCCGCACAAAAGCAAGGGGTGGAGGGCAAGAAAGATACATAAATAGCTATTAAAATCTTCCCATACGAAGAAGTAGAGAAGGAAGGAGGAGAGGGGAGCGGGAGGCCGCTCGCCCCATCAGGAGTCTCGCTCGGGCCGCTCGGGCCGGGATTCCTCTGGACCGGCCTTCAATAGACCGGTCAGGTTCAAACGCGGGAGTCCCGCGTTAGTGCTGGAAGTTCTGCATCTACGCGTGGAAGCCCTGCATCAAGCTACCTGCTTTAAATTACAAATATCTATTGTTAACTTATCTCGGAGTCATATTTTCCCATCTTTCAGATTGAGTGAGATTATAAATCCTTCTTTCTACAAAATAACAACTTCAGTTAAAATAATTATGTTTTCAAACGTGGTAGAACAATGGGTTTAAGGACACTAACAAAAATAAGTGGACATTATTCATGTTCCTACCTTAATACTTCCATGAATTTGCTTAATGTTTTTCAATTTTAATGCTTTACATTATAATTATTGCTTTTTAAATAAATGCTTCTATTCACTTTTCAGGAGGATCGTTTTAGTGTTGATGAAGCTCTGCGCCATCCTTATTTTGACTCGCATCGTTGAGGATGAGATGATTGAGAAGACTTGCATTCATATCCTTTCATGGTATTAATGAACACTTTTGCCGAACATTCTAGTTTTTCGTGAAAGAAACTTTGTAAATAATATTCCTCATTTCATTTAATCATTCTATTTCACCTTCAATTATTTTCATAGCCCTAAATTATAGCCTAAGAAGCTGAAACAACTCTTTATAGTTTTAAAAAATGGTAATAGATATAAGGGGCATTTACATGCATAGCACACAATTCTTATGTATTTACATATCTCACACCCAAACTTTCATATTTACACACACGGCACTCAAAACTTTGATATCACATCAAAAATAGCACTATTATCACTTTTTAATAGGGAAATACATGTCCATACTTAAATTTAAAGCATCGAAATGCTATATATATAAATATGAAAATTTTGGTGTGAGAAATGTATATACATAAGAATTGTGTGCTAGATATTTAAATTTCTCTGGATATAAATGCCATTTGATTTTGACATTGAATTTAACCAGGTTGAATATTGCAGGTCAAATTTTTTTTATATGACACGAGCTTAAAGGTTTTAGCTTAATTGATAACTTAAACTATTTGTTGGAGAATAGTGCGGCCTTCTGATTGATTGAACCCCAAAAAAGAGGGCCGAACCAAAAAGCATCTTCTCTTAGAATTTAAAGTTATAATCTGAAGTGCCCATAGAAATGGACTCTAGAGTTTTAATTTTTGTTGGTTGTTTTTTTATTTGGTATCGAAATTTTAGTCATCCTGTGGAAACTATATGCTTTCTGTAACTTTCATTGATTTTTGCACTAAACTAGGATAAATGTGAAGAAATTTCCAGGCTTGGTTCTATCAATTGGACATTTTATACCAAAATGGAAACTTCTAGGTAAGCCTGGATCATTTAGTTTGTTAAAACTGAATAGTGATACAATTCTTATTAAAAAATGATAATAATCAATACAACTTATATGATAGCTGTAGGTGCCTCAAAAAGAATAGAATTGTCATGTACAAATGTAGAAAGTTCTATAAAGTCAAACAGAAGGCCATGATGACGAAGTTAATTTTCAAAAGTAGTATTCATTAAGAACATTTAGGAAAAAATCAAGGTCGTCCAATTTTTTTGTTTTTTTCTTTTTTTTTTCCTTGCTTCGGAAATAAACCCTTGTTTGTGATATCAAATCAAGAATTTTTTTAATCACTTGAAAAATCATTTAAATTTTTGTAATTTTTTTTCATTTCAAGCGTCCAAAGAGCAGTTAAAGTACTATAGGAGCCAAAGATTTCTAGAGCACTCCTTGTCATGCTTGCGTCTCTGCTTTGTGGAAGTAGAATGGATGATTCCATGATGAAGTGCTGATACCAAGGACTTGATGAAATTTTCACTTAATTAGAGAATTCCTTTTCATGTTTTTGTCTCTACTAGATTGTAACGCGTGGAGAGAAAAAGAAAAAAAAAGGATAAAGTGAAGGAAATTGAACAAATTATTGATGTTTCTCTTAAACCAACATTAGTCAGTTCATTTTAAGGGAGGCGGAAAGGACGATCAAATGAATGTCAGAGAATGCAGGAGGGAGGAGACTGAGGGTGAAATTGAGAGTATGCTAAAAGAGAAGAAAGCAGCGGTGACACACGCGGCACGTGGAGCAATTTCGAGCAAGTGAGTGGTAGAGAGGCAAGGTGGGTGCAGCATGCAAGCAAAAGCGGCTAGTCATTGGCGTAGCGTGCAAGCTCGAACAATGAATGTTTCAAGGAAATCAAATCAATTGCATGTTGCTTGAGTAGAGACTTAGCAGGTGTGTGTTGAGTGAGCCGTGCAAGGGATGACAATAATGGAAGAAGGCAAATCAAACAAGCATAAAGTTGACTGTGAAAGATAGTGATCTTATGAGCAAGTTAGGGCATCACTAATTCTCTCTTGAAAATTGATTAAGGTAATCTTAATCCCATCTAAAGCATGTGAAAGTTTTAAAATAATAATAATTATTATTTTGACTAAAACATGCGTTGATTTAGAAGATGTTTGGGAAAGTTATGTGGAATACTGACGAAGGAGCGTCCCACAGGCATGTCGCGATCCTATCATGGGATTTCAGTGAATCTCGTTGAGGGATTTCCAGATGATCAGACAAGAGTGGTGGACTACATCTTTGAAAATCTCTTAGGCGGTTTGAGAAAAAGATCTGAAAATGGAATCCATGTTCTTTCAAAAGAAAAATAATAATGTTATCTCGTTGCAGAATTTTGGTGAACCTTGCCGCAAGGTTTCTAGATTCAACAACTCGCGATTCCCGCAATCACTTAAGAACCGACCCAAACCAAGTTTTTTTTTTCTTCCTTTTTTTCAGCATTTTTCCTTTTATCATTCTTTCTTTTTTTTCTAGTTTCTAATTAGGTTTTTTTATGAATTTTATATTATGTTTATTGGATTGGGTTTTATTTTTATTGATTTTATGAATTTGAGTCTTTTCTCTTATTTCTGCTTTTCGGAATGATGTATCATCTTCTCTTTGCAAACAGTGTGTCTGTATCTTGCTTAGAAACAGGTGGTGGATCTCCCTCATTGTCGACAATTGTCGATTCACCGTCTTTCTGTTATTTTAAGTTATTTTAAGTCAAAAGTCATTAACGCCGCTACAACTTGTTTTTCATAGCTAGAAACCACCATTTTTCCTTTTCGGATTCGCTGCTCTATCGTTGTTCATGTCGATTTTCTGTCATGCTCCATCCCCTCACTCAAGTAATTATTCCTATAACTTCCCTATCACCTTCTGTATTCACAAACACCTTATCGGAGCCCTAGAACAATATCAAAAACATTATTAATGAAATTATTATATTAAATTTTATTTAATTCATTTATAGTACATTTTATGTTTCTTTAAGGGTTCGTTTAGGGCGGCAGTGTGGTGGCGGTGCAGTTTTGTCCATTTGAGTAAACTGCATTTTGACAGCTTTTTCAAAAAGCTGCCGCTGAAATCTGTGTTTTCTCATCCATCCTGGCTAGATGCAGTCTAACTTTTTTAAAAAAAAATTTGTAATATTTATCTCAACTTTTTCAACATCAGATTGTTTTTCAGCAGCTTCTCAACTGTTTTTTAAAAAGTTATAGCTGCCCCAAACAGATCCTAAATTGATGAATTAAGATAAATTTGAAAATAAAAAATTATTGTAAATATTGAATAAAATTATATTTAAAATAATCTAATTATAAAAATATGTATTATCATGTTATGAATAAATTTGAAACAAGGAAACTGAAGATTTATTTGTAATCTTTAATTAAAGTTTGCTGGTAGTTATTTCAGTAAAAGTAGAAATTAATTGGATAAAATTTAAATCTATGAGCAAAAGAGAAATAGGAGTAAATAACGAGGGAAAGTTGTAATTAAATAAAATAGTTCTTGTAGATAATTCATATAAGATTTTTAATGTTGATAGAACTTAGTAATTTAAGCATCACACTATATCAAACATTAAAGAAAGTTCTCTAAATAAAAACATTAATAAACCATGAAATGAGGGAAATGTGAATGATATAAAATAAATTAACAAGTTGTCCCTGTGAGAATAGTTAAAGATTTTCAATTCAATTAGGGTGAAGGATGAATATGGTGAACGCAATTCATAAGGGATTGAGGTGAGTATTCATATTTTCAAGTTATTATAATATTGTTGTTATTTTTATTTTAAATGCAATTAATATTAATGGTACTTATTAGATTGACTATCACTGCTAATTTATGATTTGTTTTGTTGCATGGTTCTCATATAGAATGGATGTTATATACTCTCTGTATTATTTAAATTATTTGTTATAAATACTTATTATTCTATAAGTACATTAACTGATATAAAATATGAATGAAATGATATATCTATGTAGAGTTTGCATATGCATGTTGATTGATGGATTTTTACTTGTTTTTTGTTCAAATTGGGAAAGTTAAAGTATCCAGACACGTCAATTTGACAAGATATTAATATTGAAACATATTGATACATTTCAAATAGTACCATGTGACAGATGTAAATGATATACGTAAGATATTATGGTGTATAATATAATATTTTGAACATTATTGAATAATCATAATTGAGTAATAATTTTTAGTTATTTTCATAATGATTGATTACGTTTGACTAGCATCCATATTATTTTTTTGTTATATTATTGTAGTTTAGTGAGATTAGTATTCACTTAGTTGTTGCATGGCTCTCATATTGAATGAATGTTATATACTCTCTGTATTATTTAAATTATTTGTTATAAATATTTATTATTCTATAAGTACATTGACTGATATAAAAATATGAATGAAATGATCTATCTATATAGAGTTTCCCTATGCATGTTGATTAATGGATTTTACTTATTTTTGTTCTATTTGGGAACGTTAAAGTATCCAGACACGTAAATTAGATAAGATATTGATATTGAAATATCTTGATATATTTCAGGCAATTCTCATGTGACGGATGTGAATGATATACGTAAGATATTATGGTGTATAATAGAATATTTTGAACATTATTGAATGATCATAATTGAGTAATAATTTTCAGTTGTTTTCATAATGGTTGATTATATTTAACTAGCATCCATATTATTTTTTTTGTTATATTATTGTTGTTTACTGAGATTAGTATTCACTTAGTTGTTAATAATTTATTATGATAAACTAACATTTTCAGGTTAAATTTGAACTAGAAAATGAATGACAGAAAAGAAAATATTTATAGAAGATGCAATCAAACTAGATCAAGATAACTTTATTTGCAGTTGCTTTACGCTTAAGTTGAATGTTCTTTTTTTTTTGTGTGTGCTCTTCTAATTATATGAATGATTATTTATTAGTTAATGATAGTTTTAAAAATTTATTTTCACTGTACGGCCGTATGATTATTTATTAGTTAATGATAGTTTTAAAAATTTATTTTCACTGTACGACCGTCTGACCCTGCATTAGAAATTCCAAGTCCCCTCGGGTGTTGACAATTGTAAAGAAACCAACTTTGGATGTAAAATGTGAAAATGGTTTTTAGACTTGTGGGAGCACAAATTTTACAATGTTCGATATGGTCCCTAGAATCCTCAATGATGAATGAAAATAGTCTCATAGTTAAATTCATTGCTTAATTTGACAACACTTTCATGAATGAGGTGGCAACTGAGGGTCTTGCATTCAAATCAAGATGTATAAAAACTTTATTTTCTGGAAAATACTCCATTCTACATCTCATTAATGAATTTCGTGTGAATTTTTTATCAAATAAAATAATGATGCTGACTCTGCTATTATTTTGGATCATATTTGAAGGGTCTTAAATTTGACATTATAAATAATCTGAGACTAAATGACTTCCCTTAAAGTCCAGCAACCAATTTGGCTATTTTTAAAGAAAGAATTGATTGCAAGAGGAAATACTAGAGATCTTAAACAACCAGTCAATAGATGCAAAACCTTTCCATGTGGGCCATTTGCTAACTTCCAAATAAATTTATCGAGGGTACTCTACTGCTGTTCATTCATTTATCATGCAGGCCGCTTATTCGATTATATCTTCTGTTCTTTAATTGCCTGCATCGCTTTCTATAGAACCTGGAGCAGTATCAGATTTGAAGATAAACTGAACAGTATTTTCTTGTTCCTTCATTCTTTAATAGGGCTGCTTTGAGGCTGACAAAGCTATGGAGCTTCTATTTTCCTCTGGTAAATTTTGTTGCATTTGGTGATTTGAAGTAAAATTCACTTCCATGCTTTGTCAAACTCTTGAGCCATTCATCTGCAGGTCAAATCGGGGTTGTCAAAACCAGTTCACAGACTTGGTTCTGAACCAAGATTGACCGAACTCAACCCGAATATTAAATGAATTAAAAAGTCTATCCCAAACACAAAACTCTTGCAACCAGGCTGGCCCGAACCTGACCTGCACAACCTACTTAATATATGCATGATAGTTAGTTGGGTCAAAATTCAGTCTCAAGTTCAGGTCAAATTGAGGCAGGCGTGTTATATTCGGGTTAATTTTGGGTTGATGGGTCAATTTTGGTTTGGTGGGTCAATCCGAACCTGACCCAAAAAATTATGCATGTTGGGATTTTTTATTTGAACCCAGCCTGAAAATTGATTGGGTTAATCTGAACCCCTCGAGTTTGAGTTGATTTGGTGTGTCGTATTAATTTTTGACACCCCTAGGTCAAATATGATATCAATATTTAATTTTGAAATAAGCATAGTGGTTTGCAGGTTCAAGTGCTGTGCCCCAAAATACCACTCCCCCAACTGAAGCTCCATCTTAGATTGATTGGGTTGCTTGGCTTGCTACCATGGAAACTCAATAGAGCATATAGAAAATAGAGAAGGAAGATATCTTTTAATTTCATTGAATTGCCTCCACTTTTTCTTTTCTTTTTTTTATTTATTTTCCTTTTTTTGTAATTGGACAATTATATTTCATTTTTATATATTTTTATCATAATATAAATTTTCAATTATCATGATGCAAATATTTGTGAATAAAGACTTTGTTAGATATTAAACTTTGTAAAGTTGACACACATTGTTAAAGAATAAGTTTAATTTCGAACCATATAATGATTTCAAACTTACACCAAGATGGATATTCTATGAAGCAAAGACGTCTTACTAACATGTTATATCATATCAATTATGTTTAACGTGCCTTGTAGCACTCTTCGGGTATGGCTCAGGCATGTCCAACTATTGTTACGTGCGTATCATTTTATCTCTTGTAGGAGTTTAACGTGTCTTGTACCATTTTCCATATTGTTTGGCACATTGGAGTGTTACGTGCGTCTTATCTATGCATGAAAATATGTATTTGATTTCTTAGAAGTTAAAATGATGGTATTTTTTATATGATGAAAATATTGTGGAGCATAAATGTAAAAAAAAAAAGAGTGTAGCACGGCTGTTAGATATGTAAATATATATCATCTGGGTGACATGCATGTAAATGTCCCTAATTGTAGGTATTATATATTCAATTTTGTTGTGGACCAAGTGTTGGATATTTGATTTAATCAACATTATATAAATTGGTTTGACCCTGCAAATTAACCTTTTATAATGACGTATAATTATATTTATTTCAAATTTTATGTCCAGCCATTTAGATACTAGCAAGGTGATAATTAGAAAACTATTAAAGTTTCATGTTTGTATGTGAAACTTTAGTTGTTACTTATTTCAACCCATTTTTTTAAAACTAATACTACTTATACATGCAATTTATCTATTAGAGTATACTGTAAGCCTATTTAGGTAGTGTGCCTAATTTCATCTAAGGATTTGCTTAGCATTTCTTACGAGTAAGTTATTTTCATAAATCCAATATGGGCATTTACATTCATACCACCCAATTTCAATGCATTTATATATATAACACTTAGGGTGCGTTTGATGCAACTTGTGTGTTTCATGATAATCAGTTTATCCTGAAACGCAGCCCGTGAGTCAACTACAGGATTCGACCCGTGGCTTGCTTTTAGTGTAAAAATAGAACAACATTTTCAAATAAGCGGGCAAAACACGCGATCAAAAGGGTACCACGACGTTTTCATAAATACCCCCACACTTATAAGCTGCCCCAAACAGGCCCTTAAAATTTACTTTTTATATTAGTACCACCTGATATTTCATATCACACCAAAAATAGCATAATTTTAAGTTTTGAAAAGTGAAATATACCTCATGCATATGCATTTGTTGATGGGAAATCTCACAATGAACAATTCTAAACTTTAACAGGGCTTATAATTAATTAAAAATTAAATCACACCGTGGAATAGCAGGATCGTGCCAATTTGATAAAAAACAAATCGGAATAAAAATTGAAACAAAAGCACAATTAAAGCAATTAGGAAAACACAACGAATTTACTTAGAAAAACACGAGAACGGGGAAAAACTACGAAGTAACACCACCAAAAATTTCATTATGAAATTAAGAAAGTTTTACCAATGGCTCACACAAGTTTCTTTGAAACACTCGCGCGAAGAAACTTACAGGACTTGCACCAACAATCTTCCCTCTCAGATCTGACGCAAAAAATTACGTCAAATCACTAAAATCCACCTCTTCGACACTCCTCACCTCCAACAAGATGCTCGTCGAAGAATTCAAACATAAGAAAATAGCAAGCTCTCCGATCCACGCAAAAAAAAAGGCTTAAAAGTCAATTTTTTGTGTAGTAAGCGCTCAGTATCGGTGCCCCACAATGGGTGCCTAGGCGCCAATAGGTGCGGTCTCTCGAGAATAAGAGCAGCGCTCGCTCTATAGCATGTGCATATGCACCCAATGTCATTGCCTAGGCGTCAACTCCTCTGTTCGAGCAGCACCCAAGTGGGTGCTTAAGCCCCCACGACCTGGTGCATATGCGTCGGGTGCCTTGTGCTTAGGCTCCACAGCTCAACAATCTCCCACTTGGAGAATATATCACCCAACACCAGTCATGTACTTGTACCTCCATATGAATCACTTTCAGAGTCACGTACCGTGGTGTGACTAATCCCTGGTTTCAACCTTCATGAAACCCAACAAAAGCCAAGCACAGCTTCAGTTTCGCAACAATCACCACTTTTGTCAACAAATTCACAGGATACACAACTGTATGTTTCTTTTTTAAAAATTATTGCCCATCTTCCATAAGAGACCAAATGAAATGATACCTAAGTTGGATGTGTTTCATCCTGACATGAAAAGTAGTGCTCTTAGCATGATGAATCACACTCATATTAATTGTAGAGACTTTCAATTCTCTTCTCCTTGCTCATTTCTTGCATGAAATTCTCTAGCCAAATCATCTTCTTGGCTCTTGCTAGCATTAGTAATAACAATATATTCGACCTCTGTAGTAGAAAGTGTAACGATTTTCTACAACCTGGAAACTTAACTCACCACTGTGATTCCCAATTTAAAGATATACCCATTTTACTTCTCCTACTGTTTACATCTTCTGTTGATCTAAATCTATGTAATCCTTGTAGGTTGATCTGTGCACTTACATATCAAAGTTCCCTGCTGACTGTTTCTCTCAAATATCTGAGAATCCACTTTACCACCTTCCATGATGCTCGTTTGGATTGCGCATGTACTTGTTAATCACTCCCACTGTAAATGCAATATTATCACATACATCAAACTTCCAACTGTAGATTTATCTCCATCTATGATTGCTCTACTTTAGAGTTAGGCAATAGCTTCTTAGATAGTTTGAAGTGACTACCTAAGGGAGCTAACTGATTTTGCCTTGCTTATGTTGAACCTCTGTAAGATCTTTTCTACATATTCTAATTAAGACAACATCAGGTTCTTGCACTTCTGTACCTGCTATATATCATCTCAAGGATCTTCTTGGTTAAAACTAAATCCTTCATCACAAATTCACTTGATAACTATTTCTTCATGTCCTTCATTTTCTTTATATATGCCCCCACAATCAGCATATCATCCACTTACAAAAGAAATAAAATATAATAATTACCGAAGTGTTTGATGAAGCAACAGTGGTTTGTCTAGCACTTCATGTACCCATTATCTAACATGAACCTGTTAAACATCTTGTATCACTGTCTCAGAGCCCGCTTCAAGCTATAAATACTCTTCTTCAATCTGCAGACCAAACCTTCTTTGTCTGGAATCTTATAACCTTATGGTTGCACTATGTATAGCTCCTCCATATCTTCATGTATGAAAGCTATTTTTACATTAATCTGCTCAATATATAGATCTCCGTCAGCTACCAGATTCAACACAACCCTGATAGTCATCATCTTCACTAATGGGGTTGAAGATATTTGTGTGCCCACTCCTTTCTTCTACTAGATGCCCTTCATTACAAGCCTTGCCTTGTTGCATTTACTACAGTCTGACCCCTATTTTTTCTTGATTTAGAAAAAAATTTGATGTTCTTTCTGAGGTTGTATTTGTCTTTCCTTCTAAGCTATGACTGCTCCTCTGCTGGGATGTTTTTGTCTCACTTCTGGGGTGTATAGTGGTATGAAACTCTTCTGATGCTTATGCCTTATAAGATTTTTTAGCTGCTCAAATATGCATAAATTTGTGATCAAAGTTAACACCACACTTGCTCTAAAAAAGAAGGCTCATTCCATCTAAGGTTTATGCCTTCTTAGGCTTATGTCTTTTGGAAGCTTGAAATACGTTGATGCATTCTGAGGCTTGTAGCCTTCTAAGATCTTATATGTACTTATGTCTTCTAGCACTTGTAGCCTTTTGAGGCTTTTGAGTGTATCCCGATCAATCACTTACTATGACGGTGTCTTTCCAGTAAGAACCTTATTAACTACTAGATTCTCATTGAGACTTGCCTCCTTTGCTCATATTTCGAAGGCATGGTAGATTCCCATCAATATTTGCCTCCTAGGCACATTGTCTTGGGTTATAGTAGTTTCCAATCAAGTTTTGCCTCCTTAGCTCAACTTTAACATGTATAGCATCTTCTCATCAAGTCTTACTTCCTTGGCTCAACTTCCAAGGGCACTGTGACTTCCCGTCGAGTCTTATCAATTGGGTTTGAATTCTAGGGTTATGGTATCTTTTGATCGAATCTTCTCTCTTAGGTTCAACATCCAGAGGAATATGTGGAGACCTTGTCTGCCATTACAAATGTTTGGCTTTTATTATGTTGTTAATTGAAGCTCATCCACTTAATGATTGTATCTTCTAATGAAGGTGTTGTCCTCACTTTTGTTGGGTCTAGAAATTTCTTTAGTAGCCTAGGTCTAGCTATAGGACTTTCCTATTGACTAGTCTTAGAAAACTAGAAGAGGTACCCCACCATTAGAAATTCAAAACTCTTTTTTTTTTTACTCAACTTGAAATTCCATATATTGATCTTAACCTCCAACATTTAGTAAGTAAGATCATTATAAAAGAATTCAAGAAGAATCCCCATAGGATTACTTGGCTTTAGGGTTGACCCTGGGTGTTGACTTGGAACTAAGGTACACCATATCTTCACAATACATTAATCCATGGTTCATTTAGAATGTATATTTATTCAATTCTATGTGAAATGCCTAGCTTGGTCTTTTGCCCCTAGGCACCCCCAAAC